>PJEM01007788.1:0-30263 GCA_004023845.1 Helogale parvula | reverse complement strand
CTGCTGGGTTCTGGAAGAAGCCGTCCTGGGTCTAGTTCTAGGCCAAGGGTCCTGTTCTTGCAGATCGGTCAGGTCCATCTGCCCATCTCCCTGGCTCCTCACAACCCGAAATGCCCAGTACTTGAGATCTCAGGGCTGGCCTGTTGGCTATAAGGTAAAGAACTCAGCCAGCAAAGAGAAAGGGAGGGAAAACCACCAGAGGGTCCAGGGCACAAGGCACAGGGCCTGGCTGTGCCCTCAACACACTTCACACCAGGTAACTCTTGCTGCATTTCCCCAGTAAAGACCTCCCTTACTGGGCTTTATTTGATCCTGCAAAAATAAGCCTTATCATCAAACAGCATGAAATCTGCAAACCGAAATCTGGCCAATTACAAGGCCCCCTAAATGTACAAAAGTCACCGCTGCCAGGACAGTCCCTTCTTATTGCTTCTGCCGCTTGTTTCTGGAGAACATGACTCCAATGAGGCCCAGGGCGGCCAAGCCCAGGCCCGTGACGCCGGCCATCATGAAGGCATCTCTGACCTGCAAGAGAGTGGAGGGGAGGTCAGACCGTGTCGGGAATCCAAGTACAGGCTGTACATTCAACAGAAGGCTCCGCTCGGGGAGACTCACACGCCCCTTGGCCCACTTGACAAACTCCGGTGGCAACAGATATTGGCAGAGAAATGGGGGGAAGAGGGCTGGATGGGGAAAGAACGGATGGGCGGAGCCAGCTGGCCAGGAATGTACTTGGGCCTAAGGGCGACTCGATTCTCTCTGTGGGTGTTTGAAGCACATATACCTTCACAGGGTGGTGACGCCCGGGTGGCTGTGATCCTGGCTAGCCACCGGGGAGCCCTGGAAGCCAGTGCGAAGTGGGGCAGGAACTGGTATTGAATGGTCAGTATGCCAGCCTTGACCTTCATGAGAGCAAGGACCTTGCCTGTCTCCCTTGTCCTGTGCCTGGCTGTCCAACCCCCTCCCATGCCTGGTGCTGCCAGGACCAGAGATGCTCTCTACGAGTTCTTATATAAACCCCCAACTGCGAGCAGCAGCGATGTGATGCTTTGTTAGAAGTGCTCGGGGCCCCCGAGGGGCTCAGTCAGTTGAGCGTCCAACTTTGGCTCAGGTCATGATCTCACAGTTCGTGGGTTCAAGCCCCGTGACAGGCTCTGTGCTGACAGCTCAGAGCCTGGAGCCTGCTTCTGATTCTGCGTATCCCTCTCTCTCTGCCCTTCCCCTGCTCATGATCTGTCTCTCTCTGTCTCTCAAAATAAATAAATAAATACATAAATACATAAATAAATGTTAAAAAAAAAAAAACTATGGACTTGTACTGCTTGTACTAGAGGGAAGAAAAGTTTTGCAAAAGTCAGAGTAGATTTCAGGGTAAAAAGTGAACATGTGTCAAATTTCACTCCCTCCTGACCCTTAACCAAGAGTAAAGTGAGGCACATGTTTGAGGCGTAGTTCCACAGGGGACCAACGGAACTCTACATTCTAAGGCGGCAGAGGGAAAATTGAGGATCAACCCGAATTACACAACAGGATCCTCGGAAAAGGTCACCTGTTGGCAACGCCAAATACCTCCAGAAACAGGAGAGAGGGTGCTGCAGCTAGGTCCCCGGACCCCTCTCTCGCCACTGCGGGAGTCTGAAAGTTTATTCCCTGCAGAGGGTGAAACAGAAGACTTGTGGGCCTTCTGGAAATCCAGAAGCACACGGAAGGATGTGGATATCATGCCAAAAACAAGGGATGGAGGGACCATAAACACGCTAAAAGGGAGACTCCTGGCCCTCCTGCCCCTCTCCACTCCCAGAACTTGACCCACCACACAAGAATCAGGAAAACTTTCCTGGGGAACCTGACCAGCCCAGATAGAAACAAAAGGTACTAATATGGAAGGTTCCCCAACCAGCTGTCCACCAATGTCACCCAGAAGTGAAACTCAAAGTCAGGAAGCCACTGTCCCTTCTCAGTTCACTCAGGCTTTCCATTCAGCAGGAAACCCCGCACCCTGAGTCATGACCAAAATACCAGACATCTGAAGAAGCCTCTGAAACAGGAGACAGAGCAAAACCAACAAAAAACAATCTAGGAAAACAGAAACCATACCTAATTTTTTAAATAATTAGGTTTATTTTTTTAAGTTTATTTACTTTGAGAGAAAGAGGGCAGGGAAAGGACAGAGAAAGAGAGGGAAAGAGAGAATGCCAAGCAAGCTCCTCACTGTCAGCATGGAGCCTGATGTAAGGCTCGAACCCACAAACCATGAGATCATGACCCAAGTTGAAATCAAGAGTTGGACGCTTACCCAAATGAGCCACCTAGGCACCCAGAAACCATATCAAAGAAAGAAAACATCTTTTTAAAAATTATCACTAGAGAATCAGAGGACATATTGCATCCAATAAATAAGACACAATGCTATAAAAAATAATAGAATAATAAAAACAATTCTTCGAAAACATAATGGAAATGACAGACTCAATAGAACGTTTGAAAAGATAAAGTTGAGGGAGTTTCTCAGGGGAAAAAAAAAAAAGCAAAACGATGAAGAGAAAGAAAACAGAAGCCAAAGGAAACAATAGGGAAGAATCTGGGGAGGCCAATATCTGAGTAACAGATGTTCCAGGAAGAGACAATACAGGAAACACAGAGGAGGATCAAGAATGAAATAATTCATGAAAATTAAGTAGGACTTAGAGATGCATGTTTTCAGATGGAAATGGTGTTCTGAGGGCCAGCTTGATGGATAAACGTAGATCCACACCAACGCATATTACTGTGAAATTTTAGAAAATTGGGTAAAGAGAAGTGCCTGGGTAGCTCAGTCAACTGAGCGTCTGACTCTTGATTTCAGCTCAGGTCATAATTCCAGGGTCGGGGGATCAAACCCCACTTCGGGCTCCATGCTCAGCATGGAGCCTGCTTAGAATTCTCTCTCCGTCTCCCTCTGCCCCTCTCCCCTGTGATCTCCCTCTCTCTCTCTAAATATTAAAAAAATTTTTTTTTACGAAAACTGGGTAAAGAAAAGATACTACAAATGCTACAACAGGGAAGAAAAACAGGAAACAGAGGAAAGATCAGGAATTGGGATAACTCCAGATGTCTCCAAAGCAATGCTGGAAGCAAGAAGAGCAATGGAACATTGCCTCCAAAATTCTACAGTAAAACAATTTCTAACCTAGAGTTCTGTATCCAAACTATCGAATCAAGTGCAAGGGTAAAATAAGAAGTAAATCAGAAATACAGGGTTTTCAAAAATGTACCTTCCATATATCCTTTTTTAAGAAGCTGCTGAAGAAGTTTCCACCAGAACGAGGGAGGAAACCACGAAAGAAGACATGAGCTACAGAAGAGGGGGCACTCGGGTACAAATCTGGATAAGAGAGAATTTCTTCCGAATGACCGGGAGGGGAGACCCCGGGGACACCAACTTTGGGCCAGCTGTAGAGAGTAACCAGGGGGCAGAAATGCGACCCCCCAAGACGTCCATGTCCTGATTCCAGGGACCTGGAAGTATATTGTTCTACATAGCAAAGGAGAACTAAGGTTGCAGATGGAATTAGGTCGCTGATCAATTTACCCGAAAACGGGGAGATAATCCTGGATTACCCACGTGGGCTCCAAAGTGTAATCACAAAGTTCCTTAGAAGGTGGAAGAGAGACTCAAAAGAGTCCGTGTGAGAAAGGCTCAACCAACAATTGCTGATTTTGAAGATGGAGGATGGGCTTCAAGCCAAGGAGGGAAGGCTCTAGAAGCCAGAAAAGGCAAGCTGGCACCCTGATTTTAGCCCAGTGAAACCATTTTCAGACTTTTGACCTGCAGAACGGTAAGGCAGTAACTCTGGGTTGTTTTAAGCTACTGAATTTGTGGTAATTTGTTACAACAGCCACAGGAAGTTCATACAGGAACCTATCCCGATGAGAGCAGTGTGACTTGAGAGCCCGGCATCCCCATTTTTCCACGTACTATCTTTCAAACCTAAAGCAACTTCTGAGGGACGTAATCGACCTAAGTTAAGAGAAAGTCAGAGAAATAAGAAATGAAGAGATCATGGAACCACAGAATTCAATCCAAGAGAAAAAGCAAAGGAAACCTCAGGAAAGATAGCAAAGAGAAGTCCTGGGGTAAAACCATGCGGTCAGCCAAGAGCCAACCAGGACTGATGGCAGAATGGCCATCTGAGGGATGGATGTGTCCAAAGGGAACATCCTGGAACTGATAGAGTACTTGACCCAATTTCCCTTCTGGAACACTGTACTGAGAGCTAATCAGACAGTGTGGGGAGAACTGACAATAGGTATGAGGAAAACTAAGCAATGAAAGGAAATAGTAATTATCTTCAAGAAGAAAGGAAACCCTGGGGCACCTGGGTGGCTCAGTTGGTTAAGCGTCCAACTCCTGGTTCTGGCTCAGGTCATGATCTCACAGTTCCTGAGTTCGAGCCCCACATTGGGGTCCACGCTGTGACATAGAGCCTGCTTGGGAGTCTCTCTCTCTCTCTCTCTCTCTCTCTCTTCCTCTCTCTCTGACCCTCCCCCACTCACTCTCTCTCTCTCTCAAAATAAATAAACTTAATTTTTAAAAGTCTGTAAATAATTTTTTAAAAATGGACCCCTCCCTCCCCAAAGGAAATTCACAATACATCACAACACTCAGGTGCAAGTAAAATTTACATGGGCATAAAACAAACACTGAATATTAATTTAATAAAAACATAGGATATGAAATTATACTGAGAGAATGGGGGAGGGGAGGGGATGATGGCTTAAAAGGCTCACTGAGCATACAAGAAGTCAAAAGAGCATGTCTAGTCTTTTTGAATAAAAAGATGGTAGTACATATATGTTGTTTAGAAATTCAGAAATAAGGGTGCCCGGGTGGCTCAGTGGGTTAACTGTCCGACTTGTGGCTCAGGTCATGATCTCGCGGTTGGTGAGTTCAAGTCCCATATCCGGCCCTGTGCTGACAGCTTGGAGCCTGAAACCTGCTTCAGATTCTGTCTCCCTCTCTCTCTGCCCCTCCCCCACTCGTGCTCAGTCTCTCTCTCTCTCTCTCTCTCTCTCTCTCTCTCTCTCTCTCTCTCTCTCTGAAAAATAAATAAATAAAACAAGAAATTCAGAAATAGGTAAATGGCAAACTCAAGGAAGAGTGGCTGCAGGGTGGGAGGGGGAGGCGTAGAGAGGTGTGGGGCAGGGCACCTTGAGCCCTGGTTGTCTTTCCAAACTGTATGCATGAATTACTTTGAAAGATTAAAAATTAAATTTCAAAGACTTCCAGAAAACAACAGCAACAACGAAAGACAAAGCAATAGAGGCAAGCATCGTTAGCCTGGAAACGTGACACCAAACCTTTCCTCACCCCCTTCAAATGCCATGTCTAGAAGCCTTGAGAGGCAGGAAGCTGGTGCGGAAGCCGTCCCGTAGGTGGGGCATAAACCGCGGGCGTTTCAGGAAGACACACCGCGACATGCGAGCCAACAGCCATGGGAAAACGTCGCTGACGCATCACACAGACAACTGTGTGTGACACAGATCCAACCGAAGCATGTGATTAACAGATTGCTGTTGTGATAGTCTGGCTTTGTGATGGGGCCACTGAGAGCTCACGCCTACGCACATGTGCGCACACACACACACACACACACACACACACCGAGCTCAGATCCATCACTTTGTTGGAAACAATCCCCTTACCTCTGATCTTTTTTTTTTTAATGTTTTTTATTTATTTTTGAGAGACAGAGAGAGACAGCGTGAGCAGGGGAGGGTCAGAGAGAGAGGGAGATACGGGATCCAAAGACAGGCTCCATGCTCTGAGCTAGCTGTCAGCACAGAGCCTGACGCGGGGCTCAAACCCACGAACCATGAGATCATGACCTGACGCTTAACTGACTGAGCCCCCCAGGCGTCCCTCACCTCTGATCTTCAACCTGGTTTGTCTCAAGTGCCTAAGCGTGTACTCAGCTTTTGCTATTGGTGTTCCAGACATCAGGACTCTGTCTGCCTCCAATGAGCTTTCAGGAATTAGATCTGGGTTGCTGGCTCTTCTCCTATCTCAGCGTTCAAGTGCATTTGCTGCGCCCAGCACTCTCCTTGTACAACTGGAGAACCCGACAGTCTGCCGCCGAGTGAAAAACAGTAGCCGCAGAGCTCCAAAGGCATCAAGAGCCTCAGTTTCGGTGTCAGTCAAAAGCCTCTATTAGTGAGTGGTGAGGATGCATTCCGAAGCTGAGAAAACACCCCCAAGGGGCGCCTGGGGGGCTCATTTGGTTGAACATCCATCTCTTGGTTCCTGCTCAGGTCATGATCTCATGGTTCCTGGGTTGGAACCCCGCACTGTCAGTGCAGAGCCTGCTTGGGATTCTCTCTCTTTCCCTCTTTCTCTGCCCCTCCCCGCTCCCTCTCTCTCAAAATAAATAAACATTAAAAAAAAAATCCCCAATACAGAAGTCAGTTGCCCTAATGTACACTCTGGCTGCAAAGCCGGTGTATCCAGTGGCCCTTTCCCGGCTTCTTTCCCAGCCTCTGAGCCACAGTGTCCTCACAGCTGCCATTCCGCCCTTCATGTTTCGTCAGGTCCAGCAGCAATACTGAAGGTAACAAAACTCAGTGGCAACAATTCAAGTCAGCAAGAAACCAAGAGAGAAAGTTCAGCCTCTCTATTCCCAGCACTCTCCAGGCGCTCTGGGGGCACCGGCCCCCCGGGACAAAGCGAAGGGAGAGCCAACCCCCTCTTCCGCTCACAGTCATTGTCCCCAGGGAAGGCACAATGCCCCAAATCCACAAAACTGTACTTTTTCCCAATGAAGGCAGGAAAGCGTATCAGGCACAGGGACCGAGAAATCTCACCCACGAACCAAGCCAGCTGTTGAAGCAGAACCGAGGACGGCAAAGACACAGGTTCCTAATCCTCATTTTTATGCCAAGATGTCCAATAAGGACAACGTACCACAAATTTCAGGCATAAAGAGGATGAAAATATGAACCTGATACCCAAAACTATATACAGTTGACACTGCCCTTGCTACCTACGCCCAGAGGCAGCCTGGATTGTGTCCTGTGGCTCCCAGAACCCCTACATGACCCCTATAGAGAAGAAGTTGGAGGTCTTCGATGGTTAAAGATATATAGATCTTGGGGTGCATGGGTGGCTGGCTCAGTTGGTTAAGCATCCAACTTCAGCTCAGGTCATGATCTCACAGTTCGTGGGTTTGAGCCCCACATCGGGCTCTGTGCTGACAGTTCAGAGTCTGGAGCCTGCCTCTGATTCTGTTTCCTTCTCTCTCTGCCCCTCCCCACCCATGCTCTGTTTCTGTCTCAGTAATAAATAAAAACATAAAATAAAAAAGACATATAGATCTTGGCACTCCAGGGACCATATACTGGGCCAACACAGCTGCGTGTGGTGTCAGGAAATACACCTGTGTCACTTACATCACGAGTGTGGTGCCCAGAGCCGCCGTTCCCAGCAGCCAGAAGGCATAATGCCAGAGTCCGGATGAGGCTAATGCCCTGACGTTTGACTGCAGGTCAGTCTTTAGCCTTCCACCTAGAGGAGATCAGGCATGGCTTTGTGACAGCTGTGCTTCTGTTAGGGAGCCTGCACGAACCTGCACTTGTCCCCAGCGTTTTCCCTGCTCAACGGATTTGTCCGGGTGGGAGGAACAGTTTGCCGATCAGGCAGGAGGCACAGCGCACCCCCAGTTCTCCACAGAACCTCATAGACTGAGGGTAAATGCTGAGGCAGCGGCTTCAGACAAAAGGGACTTTATCTAGGAAAACCACAATGGCCTCACTGTGAGCATGCTCTGTGCAGCCCCAAAGAGTATCATCACGTGCAAGAAAAGGGTCTCTAGTTAATGCTGATAGTGCACATTTTAGGGAGGGTAGGCGAGGCGGGGATCAACCCGAGGAAAGAGTCAGCACTAAGGCACCACCGAGATTTCCCGGCCGCGGGGCTGCTGGGTGAGCCCAGGCTCCGCGCTCAATGACGGGAGCTCTGATCACGAAAAGGGCCACGCGGCGTGAGACACAGGTCTTCAAGCAGAATAGCATGAAACAGAAAACAACTGTCCCTCAGCAGAAGTGCGAAGAAATCTGCCTTGTTGGTTTTTTTAAGTGGACAAACTGAAATTCTATTAGACGCTAGAAAATCAGCTGCTTAGGCGACACAGCTCCTCTGCGTGAAGCCCCAGAATTATTTCTGGGAAAAGGAAAATTCCTATGTGCTTTTTTTTTTTCACTCCTACCCAAGTTCTAAGTGGATAAAAGAAGAACAGTGTTGGGGGCACCTGGGTGGCTCAGTCGGTTGTGCACCCCACTTCGGCTCAGGTCACGATCTCACTATTCCTGAGTTCGAGCCCCGCGTCGGGCTCTGCACAGTCAGCATGGAGCCTACTTGGGATTCTCCCTCCCGAGCTCCCTGTCCCTCCCCCACTCGCGTTCCCCTCTCTCAAAATAAATAAATAAACAGAAGAAGAAAGAAGAAAGAAGGAAGGAGAAGAAGAAGAAAGAAGAAAGAAGAAGAAGAAAGAAGAAAGAAGAAGAAGAAAGAAGGAAGGAGAAGAAAGAAGGAGGAGGAGAAGGAGGAGGAGAAGGAGGAGGAGAAGGAGAAGAAGGAGAAGGAGAAGAAGGAGAAGGAGAAGAAGGAGAAGGAGGAGAAGGAGGAGAAGGAGGAGAAGGAGAAGGAGAGGGAGAAGGAGAGGGAGAAGGAGAGGAAGGAGGAGAAGAAGAAGAAGAGGAAGGAGGAGAAGGAGGAGGAGGAGGAGGAGGAGGAGGAGGAGAAGAAGAAGAAGAAGAACAAGAAGAAGAAGAAGAACAAGAAGAAGAAGAACAAGAAGAAGAAGAAGAGTGTTATTCAAAACACAGGATTCCACCGCGGCTGCGGCTCACATCCTGGGCCACAGCGCACCCCCCGCACTGGTCTGCGGTGCCGCCTCCCCGCCCTCGTCCCCACCCCAAGTGTGACATCATGAGGCCAGGGATTGCCGCCTCTACTGTTTTCTCTTCTTTGTGCCTGACGCCCAGCCACCGTCAGCTGAGGGAACGGCCGGCCCCTGGGGACCGGGACGCGGGCCAAGGACGCACCTGGTCACTGCGGGCGACCCCGTAGCGCAGCTCGTTCACGAAGTGCTCGCAGTTCTCACAGGGCAGCGAATAGGGCAGCTCCTGCCCCACCAGCTCCTCTGCCCGCTGGACGATTTTGCTGGGAGGCAGCGGCGAGTACTTGTCATCGTGTTTGTTGTTGACCTGGTACCGGTCTCTCCCGACCACATCGTCCAGCAGTTCCTTCTTCACCACGGCCTTCTCGGTCAGGGTGGACATGATGCTGGCCGCACCAGCTCCCGCAACTTCACCTGAGGATTCGCAAAGAGCAGACAGAGGCATCGGTCCTGGGCAGGCCCATCGGTCTGTCCACAGGCCCTGGGCTCCACCCACAAGAGGAGGACGAGATGTAGAGAGGAACAGGGAGCAGGGCCAGACACCTGCTGTGTGGCTTTGGAGAAGGTGCCTGTGGTCTCTGGGCCCTGTTCCCTTATCTGAAGTGGGGAGTAGGCAAGTTTCAGGATTTGTTGTGATTTTTTTTGACCCAGAGAAGCTGACCTTCTACACCCTGTCGTTCCTCAGTGGCCCTCTTGGCTTTGCACACGTGGGTCCCTAGCGCACCCATCTCTCTAGGGGAATGGAGTGTGACCCTTCTGTGAGTCCAGAGGACACACTGCTGGGACAAATACAAAGCTGATTACTGCAGGAAAGGTGAACCTGTAGCCCCCAGGCTTCTGGGAGCAGCCCCCTGGATGCGTTGTCCGGGACGTCGGTGGGCGCACTGGCATGGCCCTGGCCGAGGCTGAGGGACCAGAAGGGACAACCAAACCTCTGGGAAGTAAACTGCCTGTAGAATATTCCTCAGCCACAAAAAAAGAAAAGAAAAGAAAAGAAAAGCATGAGATCTTGCTGTTTGCAACAACATGGGTGGAGCTTGAGGGTATCATGCGAAGTAGAAGGAGTTAGACAGGAAAAGATGAGGACCGTGTAATTTCACTTATATGTGGAATCTAAAAAAACAAAACAAATAACGAAAGAAACAAACCAAAGGTGGAAACAGACCCATAAGACAGAGAATGAAACAGTGGTGGTCAGAGGGGAGGGGGGGACGGGAGTGGGAGGTACAGGCCTCCAATTATGGGGTAAGTCATGGGGACAAAAGGCACAGCACAGAGAGTGGAATTAGTGCTATCATAGTAGACTCGTATGGGCGATGGCTTCTACACTTGCGGTGAGCACAGCGGCACAGACTTGTCCCTTCACTGCGCACCTGAAGCTGATGTAACATCGTGTGTCAACTATACTTCAATTAAAAAAATAGAGGCACCTCTCAGTGGCTCAGTCAGTTAAGTGTCCAACTTCGGCTCAGGTCATGATCTCGCAGTCCGTAGGTTCGAGCCCCATGTTGGCCTCTGTGCAGACAGCTCAGAACCTGGAGTCTGCTTCAGATTCTGTGTGTCTCTCTCTCTCTCTGCCCCTTCCTCACTCGTGTTCTGTCTCTTTCTCTCTCATAAATAAATAAACATTAAAAATTTTAAAAGAGCTACCTCAAAGAAAGGGAGTCTAGGGTCAATACAAGGACCAGGACAGTGGGGAGGGGAGGCAAGGCTGATGTCAGCACAGAGACTGGCCATCTCCCCCAAGGCAGCTGACCTACGCGGTGGGAGCATACTTTGAACATGATGGCCAAAAAAGTGGGTGCAGTGGCTGCCTGGGTGGCTCAGTCAGTCAGTTAAGCGTCCAACTTCAGCTCAGGTCATGATCTCATGGTCCAAGAGTTCGAGCCCCACATCGGGCTCTGTGCTGATAGCTCAGAACCTGGAGCTTGCTTCACGTTCTGTGTCTCCCTCTCTCTCTGCCCCTTCCCTGTTCATGCTCTGCCTCTCTTTGTCTCTCAAAAGTAAATAAACAAAAACAAAAGTGGGTGCACAGCAAAGAGGTGGACCCCAGAGAGACCCACTCTCCCTCATAGAGCCTCTGTGGCCCTGCTGGGATCGGATCTCCAAGGCTCTTCCCGGTAGGGGCCACACCCTGGTAGGCTGGGCAGGAACTGTCTTCCACTTGTGACACCGTGTGACAGCAACAAGCAATGGGGCTGATCAGATTCTAGGTCCTGCGCTGCTTGGCTTTGCAAAGAGGACTAAACCCGCCTGCCCTGAGTAGAATCCTGAGATTTCAGAAAACCAGGGGAGTTCAGACTGGCTCCCAATAGGGCGAGAGGTGTTTGAGGAGCCATTGCGGTAAATAAGGTAAGTTTCAGCGCCCAGGCAGGAAGGGCACCGGGCTGAGCCTTGGGTCAGGCGAGCAGGGTGCTTACACCACAGAACTGAAGGAGGTTCCAACTCTCAGGGCCAGGCAAGTACAGAGTCAGCCCCTAAGAGTGAGGCTTCCTTAAACTTCACACTCTGGGTACCTCCCTGGTGGGTGGTACATCAGGGCCCTGGCTGACAAGGTGACATTTTGGCTCTATGACCTGTCACTTAATCTCACTGAGGCATCACAGTGGGAGTCCCCAAATACACACCAAAATCGATACCCAAGCACACATCGTAATTTAAAACCCCTTTCAAAGCATTATTTCTGTTTTTAAAGTTAGTCCATTAAAGAAAATATTAATTAAGTGGGGCACCTGGGCAGCTCAGTCAGTTGAGCATCTGACTCTTGATTTTGGCTCAGGTCATGATCTCATGGTGCATGGGATCAAACCCTGCATTGGGCTCTGCGCTGACAGTGGGGAGCCTGGGCAGTATAGCACCATGGTCAAAGGCCCAGAGTCGAGAGTCAGACAGCCAGAGTTCAAGTCCCACCTCTACCTCTTTCTGCTATGTGAGCTTGGGCAAGGTGCATAACTTCTTAGAGTCCCCAATTCCTTGTAGAACAGATGGTAACAGCCCTCCCTGTGCCTACCGTACCACAGGGGGCTGCAAGGATTAAGGATTCTGACCTGGCCACATAACATGCCTTCTCCAGTGGCCGGCACCGGGAGAGTGCCCAACAAGTGTCAGCTGTCACCATCCCTAGAGTTGTTCCCCCATGCTTCCTTCCAACTTTAATTTCTACCATCTTTGGAGTAGCACAAGGTCAGTCCTGACCTGTCTGGCAAGATTCCCGTGTAGCTCTCATGAGAAAATGCGTGTGGAAGCAACTTTTCCCATTAAGGAACATCACCCACCCAATGACCTATGACACACACCTGTCCCCAGGATCTCTGCCATGCCCTCCCCCGCCTCCTGTCCACTAGGCACATCCACCATGCAGTCAGTCAACACATCCACCGTGCAGTCAGTCAACCCTGCGACTGTGGGTCCAGCCTGGTCCAAGGTGCTGGAGAGAGTGGCTGGAACTGGACAGAGCACCTGCCCTCAAGTGGCTCACATTCTAGTGAGAAGACTCACCCCAGTAATGAGCAAAGACACAAAATCAGGTACTTCCAGGTAATGAAAATGCTCTGGATTAGATCAAGTGAAATATTACAGGAGACGATGACCAGGGGAGGCTCGGGAAGGGGAGGGCCACCCCAGGGAGTGGGCATCAAGTGGAGCCTGGAATGATGGGGGCGAGGCAGCTGTGCTGAGATCCAGGAAGAGCAAGGACAGGGGCCCCCGGAAGGAAGAGCGTGGCACGTTCCAGAGGTGCAGGGAGGCCAGTGTGGCTGGAATCTAGGAACCCAGGAGGAGAGGAGAGAAAGATGAGGGGCAGAGAGGCAAGCAGAGGCCAGGCCACACCAGGCCTCATGGGCCACAGTATAGACTTTGAGGCTTATTCTATGTGTGGTGGAAAAGCCAATCAAAAATATTGGGGTGCCTAGGTACAGTCAGTTAAGCATCTGACTTCAGCTCAGGTGAGTTTGAGCCCCACATTAGGCTCTCTGCTGTCAGGGCAGAGCCTGCTTCAGATCCTCTCTCTCTCTCTCTCTCTCTCTCTCACTCTCACTTTGTGTCCCTCCCCTGCTCATGCACACACTCTCTCTTGCTCTCTCTTAAAAATAAACATTTAGAAACAAAAAAGAATTTTAAGGGTCATCTTCTTTCTGACTGGTTTTTGGCGTGTTCTGTTCTCAGAGCTGGTGAGAAGCGCTCCCACACCCTGGTCGTCACCTCTGCCTCATCCCCCCCACCAGGGACCTGCCCTACTCAACTTAGGGTGCCATGACAGGGGGAGGTGGCGGGGCGGGCTCTGGCGCTTGAGAGTGGTTAGGTGCAGATAGCAAGATGGCTTCAGGAAATGCCAAAACTGGGCACCCTGCCCCCAAGTTCAAAGCCATGGCCATTATGCCAGATGACCAGTTCAAGAGCCTCAGCCTCTCTGACTTTAAAGGAAAATAAGGAAAATATGCTGTGTTCTTCTACCCTCTTGACTTCACCTTTGCATCCCCCATGGAGATCTTTGCTTTCAGTGACAGGACAGGAGAATGTAAGAAACTCGACAGTGAGTGATTGGTGTTTCAGTAGACTCTCGTTTCTGTCACCTGGTGCGGATCCACACACCAGGATTGGGACCCGCTAACATTACCCGGGTATCACACCCCTAGCAGACCATCGCTCAGGACGATGGAGTCTTCAAGGCTGACGAAGACATCTCATTCAGGGGCCTCTTTATCATTGATGATGAAGGAATGAGTCACTCTGTGGATGAGACTCCGAGACTAGCTCAGGGCTTCCGGTTTACTGAGAAGCCTGGGGGAGGGGGGCGGGCGGGGGGGGGGGGGAACCAGGCAGTGATACCCCCAAGCCTGTTGTCCAGAAGAGCAAAGAATAATTCTCTAAGTAGAGGTGACCGCTGGGTCATTTTAGGGCCGGGCTGCAGTGGGTGGCCATGAAAACAAAACTTCTTTTGTCCTATTGTCATGCTTATAACACAAGACTTTAGATTTGGTGCAGATGTGGAGTGGGGTAGGACAGGCCCTTCCTTCAGGGGCTGGGCAGACCAGCCCTTCTTCCCCGGGAGAGCACAGCCTGAGCGGTGCTAGGTGGCGGGCCAACTGATGTGTAAAATAGTGGGGCATCCCTTTTGCTCTTTTGTTGTTTCTCTTAAACTTGAACAGAGAAGGGGGAAGAATCTTAAGGAGAGAAGTAACATAATCAGATTTATACTTTAGAATGATCATGCTGGCTGCCCAGGGAAGGAGGGACGGACCACAAGAGAGACGAGCCGGAAGCTTCTGATGAGAGCACGGTAGCTTATGCCAGGGCACGACAGTGGAGATGGTGAGAAGCGATCAGACCTAGGGTCTGTCTTGGAGCCAAAGGCAACCAGATTTCCTGGTGGATCGGATGTGGGCTGGAAAGGATTGAGGATGACGCCTAGATTTTTGGCCCGAACAGTTGGGTAGTGTCATCCACTGAAGCCTTTCAGAGCATGTCAAGTTCAATGTGCCAACTGGACACCCAGGTAGAGATGCCAAGTGTTCAAGAGGCCCTACGAGTCTGAAGCTGAGTGGGGAGGCCTAAGCTGAGGGTGTGGGCTTAGGAAACATCCACCAATAGAAAGTGCTGGAAACCTGGGGCGTGAGGAGGTCACCTGGGGAGAGTAAGGATGAGGGAGATGGGACTGGGCGAGGAGCCCACACACAGGAGACCAAGAAAGGAGGGCCCAATGAGGGAGGAAGAAAGATGGGTGCTGGGTGAAGATCAGAGAGAGGTCGCTCATGTCAAGTGCTGCAGAGAAGCCTAGTAAGTTTTGACCAGAAAATCGACCTTTAGCTTTGTCAAGATGTGGAAGGTCTTTCAGTAGCTTGGCTAAGCGCTACTTTGGGAGGGGGCTAAACAGAGAGACAGCCCAGTGGAGAGAACCGAAGAGGGACTGGCAAGTGAAGAAGCACTGACGGCCGTGGTAGACGATCAAAGATTCGCTCTACAGGGAGTTGTCCAGAGAAGACATGGCAGTGGGGGGTGTTTGTTCCGTCAACAGGAGCTATTACCGTGGTTTCTACGCCAACTGGAATAACCTAGTAGAGAAGCGGTCCGTGATAATACAGGAGGTGAGGAATTTGAGGAGCAAAGTGCTCACAAAAGTAAGAGAGGGGGTCTAGGACCCACACGCAGAGGCTGGCCTTTTAAACATCAGGACGGGGGCACTTTTGGCATTTTAGCAGAAGAAAAGGCAGATGATATGGGCGCAGGTGTTGGGGGTTTGGGGAAGACGACACGTACTCCGGTTACTCCGGATTTCTCTGTAATTACAGGGTGAGGCCATTAGTTAGAGGAAGGAGGATGGGCAGTCCAAAGACACGTCCAAGAATGTCCACAGCAACTGTATTCACAGCAGCCGACGGCTGGAACCGATCCGGTGTCCATCAGCGGGCGAGTGGAGGGCAGACCAGGGTGTATTCACATAACAGGAAACACACAGCCATGAGAAAGAGCTCCTGGGCCCAATGGTCACAAGCCAATGACCCTCATGGGCCCAAGGAAAGAAACCAGACACAAAGGAGCGCAGACTATGGGGCTCCTCGACATGAAGGTCCAGAGCAGGCAAAACTGATTTAGGGCAAGAGAAGCTAGACTAGCGATCAGCTCTGGGGGTGGGGGTGGGGCGGTGATGAGAGGGAGCCTTTAGGGTAGTGGAAACGTTCTAGATCTTGAACTGGGTGACTGTCACACGGATGGACTTTTTTTTTAAATTCACTGACTATACACTTTCCTATAGTTCTGCCCTTTACTATATTTATGTTATACTTCAGTTTAAGTTAAAAACAAAGTGTAAGAAAAGTGATGGGGATTCTTAGGACTCTCCCGGTGAAGTTCACAGATAAGGAAACCAAGACTGGAGAGCAGAAACTAGATTCAGCACCACACCTGCCACCCAAAAGCCCGTGTTCTCTCAAGGAGCTTCACACTTAGGAGCTGAATGTGTTTTGGGCACTTGGGTGGCTCAGTCAGTCAAGCGTCTGACTTTGGCTCAGGTCACGATCTCATGGTTTGTGAGTTCGAGTCCTGCATCGGGTGAACAAGAGCCCTGCTTTTGGTAAGCCCTGCTTCTCCGTTACTCTCTCTCTCTCTCTCTGCCCCTGGTGGGATTCTCACTCACCCTCTCTCTCTCCTCCCTCACTCACTTGCACCCTCTCTTTTTCAAAAAAAAAAAAAAAGAGAAAGTTGAACATGTTTGATAAAAATCTATAGTATTTAAAACCATAAAAGCAGGGGGCACCTGGGTGGCTCAATCAGTTGAGCATCCAAACTCTTGATTTCAGCTCAGGTCATGATCCCAGGGTTGTGAGATTGAGCCCTATGTCAGGCTCTGCACTAAGCTTGGAGCCTGTTTGGGATTCTCTCTCTCTCTCCCTCCCTCCTTCCCTCCCTCCCTTCCTCCTTCCCTCCTTCTCTCCCTCTGCCTTGTTCACATTCTCTCTCTCTGAAACAAAAAACAAAAACCAAAAAAAACGTAAAAGCAGAGCCGCCACCTTGGAAGCCTACCTCCACCCCTGTAGGGAACCCTTAGGGTTCCAAGGAACAGAGTTTGAAAACCATTGCCTCACACCAGACGGCCTCCTTGCAGCACTCAGGCACCAACCACCAGGTGGGGATCAAAGAGCCAGCTGGGGTCACCTGTTACCCACAGCCGCCCCATCTCCCTCCACTCCCAGCCCCAGCCCCGGGGGGCCCTTGGCGCCCTTACTTGGGGGTGCCAGGTGGACCACGTATCCGTCGCCAACATAGATGGCCCAGTGTCTGTAGAAAGGGCGGAAAATCTCAATCAGGTCTCCAACTTTGGGCTCCAGCTGCAAAATCAAGAACAGGGCTGTTAGAGGTGGTACAAGTGAGAGCTTGGAACCGGGTGGCAGAGGCCGGGGTCCCTTGTCACAAGCTGTCAAATTGGGAGGGTGTCACTCCACAACCTGGCCCCAGGGCCCGACTGAGAATTGCTATGTCTCTGGCAGTCATGTCCTCCCGGCTGCTCATCTCAGGGATGAGTGGCTGCGTGCGCGCGCGCGTGTGTGTGTGTGTGTGTGTGAACGTGAGTATATGAATAAAGGAAACTCCTTTCCCCCGCACACTACACTCACACCAACACGTCTAACACCAGAGATGTGGTTTTTCCACACCAAGCAATTCACTCCTCAGTGGAAGTGGACGCTTTACCTCGATTCTGACACTCACTGCCCAGACTTAGCACCGGCCCCCTGGGTGAAGGGCTCACACCCACAAGGCTGCCCCTCACACCCACAAGGCTGCCGGTCACAAGTCCTGGGTGTCACCTGTGCTTCTGACGAGCCGGCTATAAATCAGGGGTTCCCACAACCCCCTCCTCAGGTTCTATAATTTGCTAGAATGGCTCACAGCACTCAGGAACCCTTCACTTATCTAGATCACCAGTTTGTTATAAAGAAAGCAACTCAGGAACGGCCAGATGGCAGAGACGCACCGCACGGGGAGGGTATGGGGGCGCAGGCTGCTGTCCGGGTGCACCCACCCTCCCAGCACCGCCCTGTGGTCACCCACCCAGAAGCCCCCCGAACCCCTTAGGTTAGGGTTCTCACGGAGGCCGTGTTAGTTACACACGATGACTGATTCATTCATGGGCCCTTGGTGACAATCTCGCCCTCCAGCCTCTCTCCCCTCCCAGGAGGCCGGAGGTGGGGCTGAAATTTCCAGCCCCCTAATCAGCTCTGAACCCTCATCACCTCGTGAGCAGAAACTCCAGTGCGGATGAAAGGGGCTTGTTGAGAGTAATGAAAGACCCCTCACCTTCTCCTGTCACTCAGGAAATGAGAGGGTTTTGGAAGCCCCGTGCCAGGAACTGGGGACAAAGACCAAAACTATACTTCTTATTGACTCACAAGGAGTGCGTGGAGGGGTGAGCATGTACATATGTGCCGGGGAAATGCCACTCGGAGCCCTACCCTGTTAGGGCGCGTGGGGCGGAGCCGGCGGAAACTTCAGAGAGGTCCGAGATCACTTGGCATTAGCATTGGGAGGGGCCAGCAACAGACCCCCTGCTAAGCGCTGGGGGTGGGAGCATTTGATTTGGACCAGAATCAGGGATGACACGCCTCTCAGGTCCACGCCAATCTTAAATCTCTTTAATGAGCAAGAAAACCATCCCTTTAGTCTTCAGCGAGGGAAGACTCTGGGGAGGGGGCTCTGGCCTGCTTGCCCTTGGTGGGCAGACCCACAGGGGTTCGCCCACATTCCACCGCCAAGCTCCATGGACCTGACAGAGAGCCCAGCAAGGATGCGATGGGGGGGACTCACCCCTGCTTGGCCTCCCTTGGGATAAAAACAAAGGGTAGTGGGACTAGCCAGTCACAACTCCACAAGGCCCAGGAAGCAAGGTCAGCAGCAAGTTCATTCCTATTTATACAAACATTAAATCTTCAAATAAGTAATATATAAAAAATCTTTTCCCAGAAACATAATAGGGAAGCCATGTTCTCTTCTACAGTAATTGTAAAGAGTCTGCCAAAAAGGAGGCACCCAGACCTTACCGAGAACCTATTTCAGAACAATGGACAATGGTTGCAATTTATGAATCCCACTTGTGTTCCAGAATTAAAGAAAAAAATGTATTGTTTGGCGAGAATTAGGGGGTCTTCAGAAATCCCCAAAAGGGAATTTAACTGGGGGTCTCCATGAGTAAGCAAAGACATCAAGGCGAGGCAGGGACCCAGCGCTCAGGAAGGCCGCCAACTCCAACATGAGATCGTCTGAACATCAGGAATAAGATGTCAGGTGATGAGCAGTGAGCCTACGGACCCGAGGAGCTCCCTGAGGTCCCGACAAAGACCAGCGAAAGGAGGTCTACACACAGAAAGATGCCTGGAAAAAAAAATGTTTTTATCGCAATGACAAAAACATCTACAAAGAAATTCAAACCTTAAAACCGTAAACATCAAGAGATAACGGAACGGCAAATGCCTGGTGCTCAGTAAAAGGAGCCAGACCCCAACGCAGTGCGATGTATTATCCCGGGATGTCTCCTTCCAGAAAAGCAGTCAGTTTAGGACAGAAAAGCGATAGTGATCACCAGGGGCCAGGAGTGGGGAGAGGAGTGGGCAACAAAAGGGCAGGAGGGGGGAACAAACGTTCCGCAGCGTTCTGTGGTGGACAGTGCTGACAGCTATGCAGCGTGTGTTTTGGTGAAAACTCCTAGAAACGAACACTAAAGGGACGCCTGGGTGGTTCTGTTGGTGGAGCGAGTGGCTCTTGATTCAGGGTTGTGAGTTCGAGCCCCACGTTGGGTGTAGACATTGCTGAAACAAATTTTTCTTTAAACTAAAATTATTAAAGAAAAGAAAGGGGGAGCCTGAGTGGCTTAGTCGTTAAGCATCTGACTTGGCTCAGGTCATGATCTCACTGTTTGAGTTTAAGTCCCACATCAAGCCCCACTTCAGGTAAAAGATGAGCCCTGGGTGAGCCCACTTCTCTCTCTCTCTCTCTCCCTTGCTCACTTGCACTTTCCTCTCTCTATCAAAAATAAATAAGTAGAAATTAATTAAATTTTTTAATAGGAAGGAATACTAAAAAGGATCAATTAGACCTCAATTTTTAAAAGATTTTATTATTTTTCATGGGTTTTGTTCATGTTTATTTGTTATTGAGAGACTGAGAGAGAGCGTGGGCAGGGGAGGGGCAGAAAGAGAGGGGGGCACAGAATCTGAAGCAGGCTCCAGGCTCTGAGCTGTCAGCACAGAGCCCAACACAAGGCTCAAACCCACAAAGCATGAGATCACGACCTGAGCCGAAGTCAGATGCTTAACCGACTGAGCCACCCAGGCACCCTTAACCTCAAAAATTTTTTTAATAAATAAAAAGAATTAATGTTAATGGATATCTAAAGTTTTAAGGGGAAAAAGTTTTGATTTTTAAAATACGCAATCACAGGGCACCTGGGTGGCTCAATTGGTTATGTGGCCGACTTCGGCTCAGGTCATGATCTCAACACTCGTGGGTTCAAGCCCCACATCGGGCTCTGTGCTGACAGCTCAGAGCCTGGAGCCTGCTTTGGATTCTGTCTCCCTCTCTCTCTGCTCCTCCCCCACTTGCGCTCTGTCTCTCTTTCTCTCTCTGTCCAAAAAAATAAATAAATAAATAAACAAACAAACACATTAAAACTCACAATCAAATTGCCCACCCCTCATAGGAGTAGATGGTGCCTATTTCCAACTATGCACAAGATCAATACTAATAGCCTTCAAGGGCACTTCTTTTTAAAAGTGAAGTGAAAGGCGGTGGACTCACGTGTGGAGCCCTGTGCACCAGTTTCTAACTAGCGCAAGGACTCGATGTTCACATGGCAACAAGGATCATCTTTTAGATACAGAGCTAAGTGGAAAAATGAGAACAGGGCCTGCAACACAACACCGCTTCTATAAATTAAAGATACGCACACGCAAACCAATAAGACACATCTTATGAGAAGCATCCCTGAAAAGATCATTTTTAAAAAACCAACAAGAGGAGTGCCTGGGTGGCTCAGTCCATTGAGCATTTAACTCTTGGTTTCAGCTCAGGTCATGATCTCATAGTTCATGGGTTCAAGCCCCACATAGGGCTCTGCGATGACAGCACAGGTTTTCTCTCTCCCTCTGTCTGTCTCTGCCCTTCCCCTGCTGGCACTTTATCTCTCTAAACAAACAAACAAACAAACAAACATTTTGAAAAAATAAAAAGCCACAAGAACAGAGTCATACGGACTAAGGAACACATGTTAAATACATCAGGATGCTAGTCCTTGGGAAGATGGAGTAAGGGATGGGGACCCAAAGAATCCAAGACGAAAAACCCCCAAGAGAGGGGGTTACAGGCACCTGTGAGGACAGGATGCCATGAACTAAGAATATGAATGACTTCACCCTCTGTCATAAAATCTAACTAGAGAAACAATAACCTTGTGATACACACAAGCCAACTGAGCGGAATCCAAGCTAAGAACTCAAGGAAGCATGGTATAAAATTAGATGTATGAGCAATATAATCCCAGTACCAAGTTTGTGCCTCTGCTTATTTTTGTACGCAAACCAAGATGGTTTTTCTGGTTTGTTTTTAAGTGGCTGGGGGAAAGTCAAAAGAAGAATGTTCTGTGACACACGAAATTGTATGAAATTCAAACGTCAGTGTCCATAAAATTGTATCGGCACACAGCCACGCTCATTCATTTACATACTGTCTGGGGCTGCTTTCTCTCCACAGCAGATGAGTTGAGGGTTGCAATGGAGACCATATGACCTCCAAACAATAAAATCTTCACTATCTGACGCTTTACAGAAAAAGTTGGCTGGGTGGCTCAGTCAGTTAAGCAGCCAACTCTTGGTTTCCCCTCAGGTCATGATCTCATGGCTTTTTGGGCTCAAGCCCTACATCGGGCTTGGCACTGGTGGTGCAGAGCCTGCTCGGGGTCTCTCTCTCCCTGCACCTCCTCCACTTATGCTGTCCCTGTCCCTCTCAAAACAAATAAATAAACTTAAAAAAAAAAAAAAAGGACTGGTAGCGATGTCTCCTTCCCTCGGCTTGATCTGCATTTCCGGGGCATTTGTTTGCCAGGTGGTTCTTCCTCCAGGAACAAGTGGCCAACAGGGAGCATCAGGAAGAGAGCTACCGCAAGGCACATGGGTGGCTCAGTCAGGTTAAGTGTCCAGCTTTGGCTTAGGTCATGGTCTCGAGGTCCTTGAGTCCCAGCCCCATGACAGGCTCTGTGCTGCTGACAGCTTGGAGCCTGGAGCCTGGAGCCTGCTTCGGATTCTGTGTCTACCTCCCTCTCTGCCCCTCCCCCACTCAGGATCAATCGATCTCTCTCTCTCTCTCTCTCTCTCTCTCTCTCTGTCTCTCTCTCTCTCTCTCTCAAAAAACAAACACAGCAGAAGAAGAGAAATAATCAAGATCAGGGCAGAAATAATATAGAATCAGAAAAAACAGTTGAACACATCAATGAAACCAAGAGGTGGTTTTTTGAAAAGATAAACAAAATTGATAAACCTCTAGTCAGGCTTCTCACAAAGAAAAGAGAGAGCACCCAAACAGACAAAATCACGAATGAAAATGGATTTATTACACTCAATCCCTCAGAAATACAAGCAATCATCAGGGAATACTATGAAAAATTATATGCCAATGAACTGGACAACCTAGAAGAAATGGACAAATTCCTAAACACACACGTACTACCAAAACTCAAACGGGAAGAGATAGAAAATCTGAATAGACCCATAACTAGTGAAGAAATTGAATCAGTTATCAAAAGCCTCCCAACGAATAACAGCCCTGGGCCAGAAGGCTTCCCTGGGGAATTTTACAAAACATTAAAGCAGAGTTAATACCCATTCTTCTCAAGCTATTCCAAAAAACGGAAATAGAAGGAAAACTTCCAGACTCATTCTATGAAGCCAGCATCACTTTAATTCTCAAACCAGACAGAGACCCAGCAAAAAAAAGAGAACTATAGGCCAATATCCTTGATGAATACGGATGCAAAATCCTCAACAAGATACTTGCAAATTGAATTCAACAGCATATAAAAAGAATTATCCACCATGATCAAGTTGGATTTATTCCTGGGTTACAGGGCTGGTTCAATATTCGCAAATCCATCAGTGTGATCCATCACATTAACAAAAGGAAAGATAAAAACCATATGATGCTGTCTATAGATGCGGAAAAAGCATTTGACAAAATACAGCATCCTTTCTTAATAAAAACCCTCAAGAAAGTCAGAATAGAAGGAACTTACTTAAACATCATAAAAGTCATTTATGAAAATCCCACAGCTAACGTCATCCTCAATGGGGAAAAACTGAGAGCTTTCCCCCTGAGATCAGGAACACGACAGGGGTGCCCACTCTCACCACTGTTGTTTAACGTAGTGCTGGAAGTCCTAGGATCAGCAATCAGACAACAAAAGGAAATAAAAGGCATCAGAATTGGCAAAGAGGAAGCCAAACTTTCACTTTTCGCAGATGACATGATACTCTACATGGAAACCCTGATAGACTCCACCAGAAGCCTACTAGAACTGATCAATGAATTCAGCAAAGTCACAGGGTACAAAATCAATGTACAGAAATTGGTTGCATTTTTATACACCAATAATGAAACAACAGAAAGAGAAATCAAGAAACTGATCCCATTCACAATTGCACAAAAAACCATAAAATACCTAGGAGTAAACCCAACCAAAGATATAAAAGATCTGTATGATAAAAACTATAGAAAACTTATGAAGGAAATTGAAGAAGACACAAAGAAATGGAAAAACATTCCATGCTCTTGGATCGGAGGAATAAACATTGTTAAAATGTCATTACTACCCAAAGCAATCTACACATTCAATATAATCCCAATCAAAATTGCACCAGCATTTTTCTCAAAGCTAGAACAAACTATCCTAAAATTTGTATGGAACCACAAAAGACCCCAAATAGCCCAAATATTGAAGAAGAAAACCAAAATGGGAGGCATCACAATCCCAGACTTTAGCCTCTACTACAAAGCTGTCATCATCAAGACAGTATGGTATTGACACAAAAACAGACACATAGACCAATGGAATAGAATAGAGAACCCAGAACTGGGTTAATTGGCCCACAAGTGTACGGCCAATTAATCTTTGACAACGCAGGAAAGAGTATTCAATGGAAAAAAGACTGCCTCTTTAGCAGGTGGTGCTGGGAGAACTGGACAGCAACATGCAGAAGAATGAAACTAGACCACTTTCTTACACCATACACAAAAATAAACTCAAAATGGATGAAGGACCTGAACGTGAGACAGGAAACTATCAAAACCCTAGAGGAGAAAGCAGGAAACAACCTCCTTGACCTCAACCACAGCAATTTCCTTCTCGACACATCCCCAAAGGCAAGGGAATCAAGAGCAAAAATGCACTATTGGGACCTCATCAAGATAAAAAGCTTCTGCACTGCAAAGGAAACAATCAAGAAAACTAATAGGCAACCGACAGAATGGGAAAAGATAGTTGCAAATGACATATCAGATAAAGGGCTAGTATCCAAAATCTACAAGGAACTCACCAAACTCCACACCTAAAAAACAAATAATCCAGTGAAGAAATGGGCAGAAGACATGAACAGACACTTCTCCAAAGAGGACATCCAGATGGCCTACATGCACATGAAACGATGCTCAACATCACTCATCATCAGGGAACACAAATCAAAACCACACTGAGATACCACCTCACGCCAGTCAGAGTGGCTAAAATGAACAAATCAAGAGACTTTAGATGCTGGCGAGGGTGTGGAGAGACGGGCACCCTCCTACACTGTTGGTGGGAATGTAAACTGGTGCAGCCGCTCTGGAAAACAGTGTGGAGGTTCCTCAAAAAACTGTCGATAGATAGTTGACCTAGCAATAACACTGCTAGGGATCTACCCAAGGGATACAGGAGTGCTGATGCATAGGGGCACATGTACCCCAATATTCGTAGCAGCATTTTGAACAACAGCCAAATCATGGAAAGAGCCTAAATGTCCATCACCTGATGAATGGATCAAGAAGATGTGGTTTATATATACAATGGAATACTACACGGCAATGAGAAAGAATGAAATATGGTCATTCGTGGATGGACCGCGAGGGAGTCATGCTAAGTGAAATAAGTCAGGCGGAGAAGCACAGATACCATATGTTTTCACTCATATGTGGAACAGGAGAAACTTAACAGAGGACCATGGGGGAGGGGCAGGGGAAAAAATAGTTGGGGTGAGGGACGGAAGCAAACCGTGGAAGACTCTTAAATGCTGAGAACAAAACTGAGGGCTGATGGGGGTGGGGGAGAGGGGAAGGGGGTGACGGGCATGGAGAAGGGCACTTGTGGGGATGAGCACTGGGTGTTATATGGAAATCAACTTAACAATAGGCTATAAAATAAAAAAATTAAAAAAATTATATTCAGAGTTGTGCGATAAATAAATAAATAAACATTAAAAAAAAATTTAAAGGAAGACAGCTACCTCTCCAGGGCTGGGCTCCAGGGATCCCGCATGCGCACAGGGACCAGGGCGCTCCTGCACAACGCGGGCAGTAACCATGGCAAAGCTGAGCCTCTGTGCCCATGGGATTTCAGAACACAAAGCCTTTATCCTCCCCACAAAACCAGAGTGACAAAGAGCTACAGAATAGCCATTTTCCTTAGCCAGCAAACCGAGAACAATTTCTGGCCTCCGAAAGTATTGGAAAAACAACCTAAATAATCATCAATAAGAACCATTTAAATAAATTATCCTGTATCCACATGTCCATAGGTCCATACAGCCATTGGAGAAAACAAGGTAGATTTATGTGAGCAGACATGGAACGAATTGAAAAAGTATGTTGAAAATATTATTATCCCATTTTTACTTAAAATACATTTTCATACAGTTATAAGCAAAATGTGCTATACATATTATGCATGATCTGGGGAAAACAGACCAAACTACTGTATATTATTTATAGTGGGGGGTTGGGATTCAGAGATTTCAAACATTTTTTAAATGTTCTTTTTTTGGGCGAAGGGGCAGAGAGAGGTAGAGAGAGAATCCCAGGCTTGATGCAGACTCGATCTCACAAACCCGGAGATCATAACCTGAACTGAAATCAAGAGACAGATGCCTAACCAACTGAGTCACCCAAGCGTTCCTGAGTTACTTTTATAATAAAAACTTTTTAAGATTTTTAGATGGGGGAAAAATCTTTCATGCTGATGAGCTTATAGTTTTTAACTGGAAAAGGTGGATATTATCTGTCACCAAAACCTCTTGAAATCATCTCCCGTCTGGAACCTGTAAATATGACAATGTTAATGATGCTTAAAAATCAGTAACACTTCAATATAAGACATAAAACCATAAATAAATTTTAAATGAATATTGATGGATATGTTACAGATCTTAGAATAAAGACACACTAGGGATAAAAGCCAAAGAAAAAGGCACAAAGGAAAAGATTAAAAGGTTTTTACAATTTTTAAAAAATGTTAAAGATCTTATTATTAAAAGTTTCCAGGGGTGCCTGGGTGGCTCAGTCAGTTAATCATCTGACTTCGGCTCAGGTCATGGTCTCGTGGCTCATGAGTTCGAGCCCCGCATCAGGTTCTGTGCTGACAGCTCAGAGCCTGGAGCCGGCTTTGGATTCTGTGTCTCCCTCTCTCTGGCCCTACCCCACTCATGCTCTGTGTCTCACTCTCTCAAAAATAAACAAACATTAAAAATGTTTTTTAAGTATCTATCATTTCCTGCTATGTTCAGACTCCCTTTTAAGGGAAAATGATTGCCCACAACCCTAGCTGCTCAGGCAGCCAGATTTCATACCATGTGACCACTGCCTCCCACGTCAGCAGCTGGACCCAAAGAAGGCATGGGGCCCAAAACAGACTCCTCCTATGATCCTCCATGATAAGCAAAGCTGGCTGTCGCTTGCACGCTCCCTCTTGCTCTGACTCAAAGAGCTGAACCAAGAAATAGAGGTTGGGGAAGGGGGAATAGCTTTTTGGCGGAGGGTGGGGGGGTGGGGGGGGCGGCTAACACTGAAAAGTCGTGATGTAGAGGAAGATTCAGGGGATCATGGGCCAAACCAACGGAGGGAGGAGAGAACACCAACTCTGGCCAAATAGAAGGTGCTTTGACAAACCAAGAATGATTAGTTGTGTCACGTGCACAAGGACTTACTAACTCCAGCAGCCGAAGTGCCTGGAATCACCTTGATCTTGAACTGCCTCCCAGCTTCCTGGGAGACCCAGGCTTATTAGAGCTGGAGTTCTTAGATTTTCATAAGAACCCTCCTAGCTCTCCACATGTGTCCTTAAATTAAAAACTTCTTTACCTAAGCTAGCTTAGGTGGGCTGCTTGTTACTTCTACCCAACAGATCCAGACCAGTACATTCTATGCATTGAAACAACACCACCAACAACCGTGATCAACTGGAAGATAATGACAGAAAAACAGATAATGTCTTTAATATATAAAGAGTTTTTATGAATCCATAAAAAGGATTTAAATGCCAAACTAGGAAAGAATGGACAAAGGGCATGATAAATAATTTAAAAAGGAGATATACATATTACCATTAATACAAGTAAATATATTCTAGTATCACTATCTCACTAGTAATCAAGTAAATGCAAACTAAAAACTCGCTTTGGGGGACAATTAAAATACTAATATTATTTTTTAATTTTTTTTAATGTTTATTTTTGAGAGAGACAGAGTGTGAGTGGGGGAGTGGGGGACAGAGAGAGAGGGAGACATAGAATCCGAAGCAGGCTCCAGGTTCTGAGCTGTCAGCACAGAGCCCAAGGCAGGGCTCAAACTCAGGAACCACGAGATCACGACCTGAGCTGAAGTTGGACGCTCAACTGACTGAGCCACCCAGGTGCTCCTAAAATACTAATATTAAATCTAAGAAAAGAGGAGAGCCTGGGTGGCTCAGTCGGTTAAGCGTCCAGCTTCGGCTCAGGTCATGATCTCACGGTTTGTGGGTTCGAGCCCCGCATCAGGCTCTGTGCTGACAGCTCAGAGCCTGAAGCCTGTTCTGATTCTGTGTCTCCCTCTCTCTCTGACCCTTTCCTGTTCACACTGTGTCTCTCTGTCTCTCAAAAATAAATTTAAAAACATAAAAAATTTTAAAATAAGGATTATTCTAAACAAAAATCTAAGAAAAGATACAAGTAAACACATACCCTCATTCACCACTGATGGGAATAAAAATTGGTGCAACTTTTCTGAAGCGCAGTTTGGCAATTTGTATCACTAACCTTAAAAATATTCATACTCTTTGACCCAGTTTCTATTTAGAGACCAGATCTTAAGCAAATCATCTGAAATATCCACAAAAGATGTCCGTCACAAAGTTACATCTAATGGCAAAACATTGAGTACTCAAAAATCGTACATAATGAGATTCTTTAATTCTTGCTATAGTTATATACTAGGTACTACATGTTATGTTGTAAAGATTTATTTTAAAAGAATACTTAATGATGGGGTGTAGGGAGGTGCCAAGTTCAGCAGCCTCAGGCAAGGAAGTATCGCTCCCTGAGGGGTGCGGCCAGAAAAACAAGATTAACCATCTAGAGGCCAGGGGAGTGCATTTCCTGATCCAGGGATTGGAGACAGGCAGACGGGAGAAGCCAAATTGAACCAAAGATCAACCGCATTCGGGTTTATGCAGTGTTAATCTGTACCCCTGAGCGTCGCAGACTACAAGTCTGGGCTCTCCTTTAGATGCTATGTTTGAAATTTCAGTTTCGGTTTCCCCTTTTTCTAATAGTCATTTGACCCTGTTTCCTAGCAACCAACCCAGGTCAGCTTCCCACCCCAAACCCTATAAAGGTGTGGATATTTTCTCAATAAACTGGGCTTGATCAGAAACGCTTGTCTTGCCCCACTCTCTGTGCTCCTTCCTGCCCTTTTCTCTCCCCCTCCCTCAGGAACCTACGACCCGATTTACCGCCCCTCCGGCCGGGGCGGGAACAGACAATGGGGCACCTGGATGGCTCAGTAGGTTAAGAGTCCGAGTTCGGCTCAGGTCATGATCTCAGAGTTTGTGAGTTCGAGCCCTGCATTGGGCTCTTGCTGACAGCTCAGAGTCTAGAGCCTGCTTGGGATTCTGTGTCTCCTTCTCTTTCTGCCCCTCCCCTGCTTGCACTTTGTCTCTGTCTCTGTCTCTCTCTCAAAAATAAATAAACATTTAAAAATTCTTTAAAAATCGCTTAATGACAAGAAATGCCCATTATGTAATAATGAAAAAACTTTATACAAAACAGTATATACCTTTAAACTTTGCTTTAAAAAGAAAACAATGAAGAAAAGCTGTGGAAATACACCAAAATATGAACAGTGTTTATTAGCAGGCTGTGAAACAGGGTATTAATTTTCTTTTTAACTATTTTCTAGTTTTCCAAAATGTTCAAATAAACATATATTCATTTTAGTATCAGGGGGGAAAAAAGTCTTAAGTCTTGGCAAACATCAGTGTGTTCAACTTTGGGTAATGCATACAATTACTGTTATGTAACAAAATAAATACACATGCAAAAAGACAAGAAAGATAGATACCAACATCTAAGAGATTCCCTCCGGGTGCTGGGGTGATGTGTGGTTACTGCGTTTATTCTCTTCCTTCAACTTTTCTGTATTTTCTAGCTTTTCCACGATTTGCATTTTTAAGTTCCTAGCACACTTCCCAACATTTTACTCTGCAAAATTTTCAAAACTACAATTTGAATTTTCAAACATTCAAAATCAACAGCCTTTTTTAGTGAACATCTGTATCCCCACCACCTAGATTCTATTATGTTACTGTGTTTGCTTTATCACAATTATGTCCACCTACTCATTCCACCTATAGAGTATCTTTAAACTCATCTTTTAAACTTAAATGGAGCCATGAGGGTGGCTCAGTTGGTTGAGCGTCCGACTTTGGCCCAGGTCATGATCTTAGGGTTCGTGAGTCCAAGCCCCACATGGGGCTGTCTGCTGTGAGCACTGAGCCTGCCTCGGATCCTCTGTCCTTTCTCTCTCTCTGCCACTCCTTCGCTCAAAAATAAACATTTTTTTTTAAACTTAAAACACCAGTGTTCTGAGAGCAGCAGAGGTTACGCGCTGAGGGAGTCCAGGACGCCGCAAACAGCAACAACCCTGTGTGTAATGTGCTCTAGAACCCGCTGGGTGCCTGACTCCTAGCCTGCAGGCTTCATCCCCAGCTGTGGTCCTCGGACTCCAGCGAGCACACAAATTACGGGGGGGGGGGGGGGGGGGGGGGGGCGATGCTGGCATTCGTGAAGAACCACGGTGCACTTTTAACAAATCCCCTCCCCCACCCTAGGGCAATGGTGTCAGTGCCCCCCCTCGAGAATCCCTTCACCTTGGGGATGCCCACCTCTGCCCAGAAAGATGGAGGAACTCATTTATTTGCTCATTTCACTCAACAGACACTCGTAGAGCCAGATGCCAGGCGCCAACCTGGGCCCCTGGGCTGTGTCTGTGAACAAAGCAAAGATTCCTGGCTTCATGAGCTTTCGTCAAGTCCCAGGGAGAGAGACAGAATTATTTATTTCTTAAGCCTTAGTAAATAAGTAAGTCACCTAAAACATTAGAAGAAATACCAAATAAAAACAAAAAGAAAGAAAAGGTCGAGCAGGGCTCAAGGGGCTGGAGGCCCGAGGGGGGTGGGAGGGGGTCAGGGAAGGCAGGGGGCAGGCCCTGCGGGGATCAGGAACATCCAGACAGAGGGAACAGCCTGAGCAAAGACCCCAAGCATGAGCGTGTTTGAGGAAGAGCCCGGTGGGGGGG
>PJEM01007787.1:42219-83297 GCA_004023845.1 Helogale parvula | reverse complement strand
TGTGCATGTGTGTGTGTGTGTGGGTCCGGCTGGTGCGTGCGCGTTGTGCATGTGTGTGTGCGTGGGTTCGGCTGGTGTGTGCGTGTGTGCACGCGTGTGCATGTGTGTGTGTGCGGGTCCGGCTGGTGCGTGCGCATGTGTGCGCGCACGTGCGTGTGCCTGCGTGTGAATGAGGGTGGGCTGCACCGGCCCGCCGCGGCTCACGGCTGCCGTCACGGGCACCCAGGCTCTCGGGCACGTCTGACTCCTGGTGACATGTCGAATGTCGAGGACCAGATGCGTGAGGCCGCTGGCATCGCTGACCGCCGAGCCCCCGCCGAGCCCCCGCCGAGTCCCGTCCCGGCGACACCCCTGCGCTGCCACGTGGCCTGCGGCCGCAGCGCTCCAGCTGAGTGTTCTCTGCGTGTGAAGGTGGTCCGCTTACGCCTCCCGGGGTCAGGCCGCGCTGCCAGTGCCGCAGGTGCCCGCTCTTCTGCCTGACAACACGTGCCGTCTTACCCCTTCCGAGTCTGCTTGGCGTACTCTTTGAAGTCGTTGGGTTCCTTTCTGAGTCCCTTGACTCTGCCCTGGTGAGTCGGGCGTGCCCGGGAGGGAAGGAGAGCACAAGATAGAGGAGGGTGAGAGGGGGCGAGGCGTGCGGCGCAGCTGTGGTCACCTGTCCGCGGAGGTTGAGGCCAGTTGTTCTGAAAATTCGGTGCTGGCGTCAAAGTGCCCTGTAGCGTAACTGAGCAAGGAGCTGCTCCAAGCTCTGGAACATTCTCCGTTAGGAAAAGTCGCACGGCTCTCACGTCACGAGGGTGATTTTAATGCACGGGAGCAGCAGGTGTCGCCCGGAGAGCACGGGAGAGAGAGAGACGGGCCGCCGCTCCGGTTGCTGCCGGGGGAGGCCGTCCGAGAAGCCAGCCTCCTGGCTCGCCCCCCCAGGAACCCGGGAAGCCACCCGGCACGTGCTGAGCTTTCTCAGACTTCAGCCTGCAGCACCGGCCTTCACGTTTGTGAAACTGCTGTTGAGTTTTGGGAATGCGGATAAAGTCATCCAGCGCCAGTTACCTTTGCTTACAGACATTTCTCACGGACAGTCTCACTGATCCCAACGTCTTGGATTTCGTCTGATCATGGCTGTCTCTGTGGTCCGCGCTCCTTCCGCAGTGACGGCAAGAAGTGTCCAGAAGCCTCTGCTGTAGTACTTAGCACCGTGTTCGTTTGACTTTAAGACACATGTCATCCCTTCGCCGATGCTTGCGGATCCAGTGGAGCTCAGAGCCCTGCTGGCTCCTGTCCAGGCGCTCCTGGTGCCCGTCGGCCCCTCCCCGACCCCGGCCTCTGTGCTGCGTGTCTGTTGAGAGGTGCGTCAGACGCTCATTTGAAATTTTTATTTGTAGAAAAGGACTCCTCTGAGTTCTCACCGCATCAGCATTTAACCTCTAACATATTACATGTTAGCCTGTGAGGCACATGCTCAGGCACAGAGGAGGGCTCCCTGCGGGCTCCGGGCTCGGGAGGAAGGGGCGCGAGCCCCCGGGCTCGGGAGGCTGCCTGAGTGGCCGTGGAAGGCGGGTCTGCACGGCGGGGCGATGCGGGGCGATGCGGGGCGGGGGCTGTGCCGGGCACTGGGTGTGTGGCCGGCGCCTGTGAACACCTCACAAGACACGAAACCAGAGCCGCCGCAGGTGCGCGGCGGCGGGAAGGGTGCGCCGGGTCAGCGGCGTGGGCGCGTGGCGGGTTCTGATTTCCCGAACCCGCAGACGGAGTCCGGCGGCTACCAGGCCTGCCCCCACCACTTTCCCCCCTCTTTATGTCTCCTCCCCTCACGGGGCTGGGGGCTCCCCTGCGCTTGGAGAGCGCTCGCGCAGCTCAGCTCTTCACCTTGAAGCTCCCGTTTTCCCTGGTCGTTGGTCGGCCCACCCTCCGTGGAGGCTGCAGGGGCGACTGGCAGGTGCAGGGGAAACCCACAGGCCCCGCCCCCCGCCCCCCTCCCCGCCGGGCACCGTGCTCCCCAGAGCCGCCTCCTCACCTGCGTGAAAACCCCGCGGAGAAGGCGCTTCTCTGCATTTCGCCTCCGGGAAGATGCGCGGAGCCCCCGTGACTTCACATCAGGGCCCCCGTCCACAGTGGCTGGCGGGGCGCTCAAGAGGGGACCCGGCCTTATTCCAGGGACACAGCATGACTTTACACGACCAGTTTCTTTTAAAAATAAACTTTAATTATGAGGGAGATTATTCCCTCTCGGAATTGAAGCCTTGAGCCCCCCAGGACGCTAGATGCGGTTAGAGTGGTAGTGCCTTCCACCACCATCCTGACACAGTCATCAAAACAGGACTCGTGAGTCTCCTGGAAGAAGACTGCACTTGTAATGAATTTATTCTAACCAGGCCTGTGGCCAAGCGATGGGCCGGAAAACGAGCGGGAACCCCGAGAGCTCACGCGTGGCTCACACCCCAGAGACCACGGCGGTGCCCCGGGGCCTGCCGGGACCACCAGCTGTGCCGCCAGGGCGCACGCACGGCCCCGGGGCTGGGCCGTCAGCTCGGGCTCAGCACACACGTCGGGGCCCCTGGCTTCCTTGTCATGCGATGTCCGTGCAGACGTTTAACTGTTCGGGGTGGGAGCGTCCAGTCGGAAAGCCCCCAGGGGTCATCCTGGCTGAGACCGGAGCCACGAGGTGCAAGGAATCCACACCCGGGGCCAGAGGAGAGAGAGGCTGGGGGCGGGACCGGACGGGTGCCCGGGGTGATGGTGGGGGGGTCCGCCAGTCTCATGAGAAGTTCCGGAATGAGGGCGGGGGAGGCCGGGGCTCCGCCCTGGGGGACGGCTGCTCCCCGTGAAGGTGAACACGGGTGGGAGTGGTCAGAACGCAGAGCAGGTCACGAGGGCGACTCCTCACGTCACCACACCTACCTGGCGTCAGCGTCACGGTCAACACTCGTGTCAAGGGTGAGGTCAGTGACAGAATGAGCATTGATGCGAGAGAACATGAAAGCTCCTTCCCACCGAGAGCGGGCGCGAGGCTGCTTCCCACTGGCCTTGCCGGCGTCCTGGGTCGTGTGTAGGCCTCGTCTAGCCCGGCCCCAGGGCGTGTGTGGGGACACGGGCCTCCCGCGGGGAGTGTGGAAATCTGGGACCTTCTCTTCCTTCAGGACCGCGACGCTGTCCAGTCAGCGCCCGGCCGGCCTCGGCGCCCGGTGTACATGTATGTCCGCATGCGCACCGCGTTCTCTGTGTCTGAATTTATTTTCTCAAAATAGGTCGTTGAAAGTAGTGCTGCTGAGTCAAAGAGCAAAGCCCTGGAAGCGGCTCCCAGACACCCCGCCGTCCGCTCCCTTACCGGGTGGGGTGTGAGCCCCCCGTTACCTCTGAGAAGTGCATTGTCAAGATCCGGGGCCTCGTTGTTTAGTGACGCCGTGAAGGTGGTGTGTTATTCCGTGTGCTGTTAATTAGTTGAGTTTTTATTTTTAAATTCCTTGTTTATACCCTTCATATCTTTATCTGTGGCCCCAATATTTTGCTTATTATTTTTTTTATTTTTTATTTTATCTTTATTCAAAGTTTTCCTTAACCTTTATTTATTATTGAGAAACGCAGAGAGACAGAGTATAACAAGGGGAGGGGCAGAGAGAGGGAGACACAGAATCCGAAGCAGCTCCAGGCTCTAAGCTGACAGCACAGAGCCCGGTATGGGGCTCAGACTCACGAACCGTGAGATCACGACCTGAGCCGAAGTCGGACATTCAATGGACTGAGCCCCCCAGGTGCCCCCCAGTGTTTTGCTTATTGACTGATATAGCTTTAAAAATTTTTTAATGTTTTATTTATTTTTGAGAGAGAGAGAGAGAGAGAGAGAGACAACGTGAGCAGGGGAGGGTCAGAGAGAGGGAGACACAGAATCTGAAGCAGGCTCCAGGCTCCGAGCTGTCAGCACAGAGCCCGAAGTGGGTCTTAACCCATGAACCGTGAGATCATGACCTGAGCCAAAGCTGGATGCTCCACCGACTGGGCCACCCAGGTGCCCCTGATCTAGCTTTTAATTTAAAATTGACAAGTTGTCCGTTGTATTTATAGTGTTTTTCATAGATTTGGTTTTGCTTTTTATTTTGTTGTTTTCTCTTTCAAGTACAGAACTTGGATTTGTTCTAATTGTTCTAGACCTAGAAATTTTTCTCTCTTTAAAGATTTATCTCTCTGATGGAATTACAGTAGTATCTTTAACTTACCTTTGTAAGATTTAAGTTCTCTGCCCAACAGCGCCAACATCTGGGTCATTTGAGTCTCGTTCTGTGGATTGCTACGTCTCCTGACAGAGACCCACTTACCTTTCTTTCTGATATGTTGTAATGTTTTCAGGACTTCTGGCTGTTGACAGCAGAGGACGCAGTGTGCCTGGATGAACAGGTCTCTTTCCTGCCGGGCTGTTAGTTGGTAGCGTTAGGAGCTGAGCCAAGTGCCACTCACTTTACTTATTAAAACTACGACTGTAGTAAGGCCACTAGAAATAATCGGTGTCAATCGTCACACGAAGAAAAGTGCACAGAAAATAGTTACTTTCTAGGAACTTTAAAATATCTAGTACTCCCCCCAAGTCACCTTATGTCAGGCCTTTCAGAAAACTTTATTTACTAAAGCATATGAGGAAGAAATTTAGATCTGCATGTTTCTCTTTTTTTATGTATATGGTTTATTGTCATATTGGTTTCCATATCTGCATGTTTCAAATAGGCCACTGTGCTCTGAGTCTGCAGGGGAAAAATGACCTCAGTGTATCTGGGAAGGGGTCATTTTCCTTGGTTTTTAAATTGACTAAAAGTTTGTGATGATTTTATCAGTTTGGATTCGTGAGTTCAGAGTAAGACGTCACCACATCCTTGTAAATCCCCGTCTGCAAATTATCTGCCCTTGCTACTGGCGTGGAGCGAACGTGGCGGCGGGAGGCGAGGGCAGAGCCGCGGAGAGGCTGCTCCTGGGGAAAGCGCTCCGGCCGATGAGGAGCCGCTTCCTCACCGTGTGTGTGGACAGATAGTTTTAGTGAGTCTGATATTAATCTCCTTCCGCTGGCTTCCACGGCTGCGTTGACCTGACCTGTACCTCACTGAACAAACATGTGTCTTGAACGGCGGGTCACATACAGTGTCTCACTTTGGGGCCGTAAGCACAGCGCTGCTCACACGTGTTTCCACACTCACGCGTGCAATCACATCCATCTAGAAGAAGGGAGATGCTGGCCAGGCCCATGCGTGTCTACACGTGACTTTAATGCGTGTGTCTGTTTAGTTGATTTCATAACTTTTTAAAATGAACAAAAGGGGTCCTTTGAGAAGGAGTAACAGTACTTCCCGTAGGGTGATTTTATGACTTATTAGAAGTATTTCTAGACAAGGAAATAGCAAACATGCGCCACGGGCCTCTGTCTCTCGCTAGAGACGCCGCCGCACAAAGCGGCTGAGACCGTGCTGCCTCTGCGCTGCGCTCTCCCTCTGCGCGTGCCGGGGTCCAGAGCCCTCGTCCGGGGTGAAGTTTCCGTGTTTCACTTCCGTTTTAGTTCCCGTGTTCGCCCGTGTTCAGACTTCTGTGGGAGGCTTTGCTCCTTCCCGAGGTCTCTTCGAGGGCTGCTGTGGCTGCCTTGTGGTCAGGACTTTGAGCACGGAGCCGGAAGCCTCAAGAGATCCACTCATCCGTGTGGGCGCACCGTGGCCCCAGCAGGCTGGAGCAGCGGACGAGAGGCAAACGGCCTTCAGGCAGGGGCGAGGCGGGAGGAGGCCGCCCGAAATCAGTGTGAGCGGAAGTCACCCGGCAGGATGGCATCACGCGTCTTCTCGGAAACCTGGGAGGGCAGTGACCTGTCACGGGGGGCTAAGTACAAGCCAAGTCCAGCCAAGACGAGGACGCAGTGAGCTGCTTGCACGTGAGGCCGAAGAAATAGGAGAAATGGGAACAAGACCTCAGAGTCACAAACCCGTCGAGGGACCTCTGCTGTCATTGCCGGCTCCCGACAACGGAGAGCCCGCCGGCGCCTCTGGTGGCCGGAATTAACACGGAGAAGGGGTGAAGGGGCCCACAGCGGTAACAGTTTTCCATGAATTTAGGGATAATCTGAGAGTAATTAATATTTTAGGCGTTTGTAATATTTTAAGGATTTTGATATAGTAAAATATCTGATTCCAATTTGAAATATGAATTTAGATTTGTACTTTTAGTTGAGAAAAGAAGAAAATTCTACTCTTTGTGGGCAGCATTTGAACTTTTTGTTTATTATTTATTTGTTTTTAAAGTTCATTTGTTTTATTTTGAGAGAAAGAGAGAGCACAAGAGGGGGAGGGGCAGAGAGAGAGGGAGACAGAGCCCCATGCAGGCTCCACAGGGTCAGCGCAGAGCCTGATGCAGGGCTGGAGCTCCCGAGCCGTGAGGTCTTGAGCTGAGCTGAAATCAAGAGTTGGATGCTTAACTGATAGCAACTCACGTGCCCCTAATTTTTTTCATTTATTGTAATAAAAAAATAACACATTTGAAATGAATCTTGAAAATTTTAGAATAATTTAAATTGTAAACTTAATTCATTGCCTAAGGGTTTTTAATCTGTTAATCATGAGTAGATTTAACATAATCAAAGCCACTTTGTATGTGATTGTTAAAATTTAGTAGATTTCTAGACATAATAAATAAGATATCAAACTGAACTAGAAGCTTAAGGAAACTAGGTTTTAAAATTTGAATCTCTATGTGGCACCTGGGTGGCTCAGTGGGTTAGGTGTCCCACTTTGGCTCAGGTCATGATCTCACGGTTTGTGAGTTCGAGCCTCATATCAGGCTCTGTGCTGACAGTGCAGAGCCTGCTTGGGATTCTCTGTCTCTTCCTCTCTTTCTGCCCCTTCCCTGCTTGCTCTTTTTCTCTCTCAAAATAAACTTTCAAAAAATAAAAATATTGAATCTTTAATAAGTTGAGTTATAATTAAAAAAAAATCAAAAGGAACCACAAGTCTCTAGCATTCTCTCCAGCACGAAGCCGTCTGGTGGGTCCCTGGGGCGGCCGGAGCTGCACCCCGCCCGTGCTCCCTGGGGGGGGCGTCTGCACGGCTGGTCCTTTGTCCGCGGCTGTGCGAGGTGTGCGGGCCAGGCGGGTGCGGAGCCGACAGCCCGAGGGAGCAGGGACCCAGGTCCCCCGCTCGGCCACAGGCTCTCTGTCCCGTTTGACGGTGACATGGTGCCAGCGCCCTGTGGTTTGCGCTGGTTCTGGCGCCGCGTTCCACGCGGAGGAGCGTTGCGTGTGCGGCACGGAGTAGAAGTGGCTTTGCAATCTAAATAAAACAGCCCGGCTGCTGTCATCTGCACACACGTGCGTGAGTGTGGGGCACCGCTGCCTCTCCTTCGGGTGTGCGAGAGTAAGCACGTGGGCGCCGAGGATCCCGTCTGGACCTTAGTTTCCTGGGGAGGAAAACTGATGGTTTTAAGGTCTGTGTTGACCTCTTCGCGCCGTGGGAGCGAGTCAGCAGTGGCCCCTGTGGCCTCTGACCTACGGCGTCCTTCCCTCGGCCTGACCCCCACGTCCCGGGAGGCTCTGGCCCGGCTGCTGTCGTGTTCCGTCCCCCCCTTCACCCCGGGGGTGCGGCCTCTCTGGGAACAATGCCGCCCACTGCTTTGGCTTCTCGTTTTCCAGCGACTTCCTTCATCCCTGGAGCCGCGGTGCCGGCCGGGCACCCAGTCCTTGGAGCCCCCCAAAAACTGCCCGGTGTCCTGATGTTTGTAAGCCAGGCGGCTGAGCAGGGGCGGGGGCGTCTCCTCCCAGCGCTGCACCCCTGCATGCGGCTCCTGAGGACCCAGACTCGTTTCTCAATCTAACTGCTTCAGTCTCAGAGTTTTGCAAGGGGGAGTCTGTGGCTAGGGCTTGTGACGTGGGTCTCGTCTTTCTGGTGGGGGAGGTTTGGCTACACTCAAGGCTCCTCCCACGGTTCTGGTTCAACCTGGAAAACTCTATAAGGAGGCGCACCTGGGCGGCTCAGTCGGCTGAGCATCCAACTTGGGCTCAGGTCATGATCTCACGGTTTGTGAGTTTGAGCCCTGCGTCAGGCTCAGAGCCTGGAGCCTGCTTCTGATTCTGTATCTCCCCCTCTCTCTGCCCCTTCCCTGCTCATGCTCTGTCTCTCAATAACAAAAATGTTTAAAAATTTTTTTAAAACTGCATCAGGAAGCATATTTAGAGAGAACACAAGGACGGCTCTTGTGACTGTAACTGAAGGTCCACACTGATTTAAATGCACGTTTGTGTAGCTGTCCCTGCAGGCTGGGACATGGGTGGTGGTGTTACAACTTCAGCTCACGTGCGCTCTGAATTCTCCAAATGGAAACCCAATTATCCCTTTTTAGAAAGCGTTTCTCCGGTTTGACTCTGCTTCTTAGATAGGACTTTCTAGAGAGGGAAGATAAATGAGGAAGGTCAGGACCAGATGCGCACCTAGAATGGTGGTGTTCGGCGACCTCCTTGGCAGAGGGACCCGCTCAGCTTGATCGAACAGTCACAGCGAAAGTGAGCAGTTGGCATTATTATGTCTCTGCTTCCCATGGGGCAAAGTTGGCCAGAGACGTCACCCGGAGTGTTCACTGCAGCACCGTGCCCTAAATTACGTGCCACGTGTAGTAGAAGTCGGGCCTGGACTCCGGACTCTGAGATGATGCTGCTGTCCTGACGCACCTGCGCACAGGCTCGGGCTGAGACGCGCAGGTTCCTCTCGGACCTGCGGTCAGTGCGGCGGCCGAAGGGGGGCTATCAGCTCCCCGCCAGGTGTTTCAGGGACCTCCCTTCCCCCGAAGACCTGCCCCATCACCAGTACCCAACCATGTGAAGGACGGTCTCTTCCATTTTGCTTTCAAGATGTTTTTGTGGATTGACATGAATGTAAGATTTAATAGATGGAGGCAGAGATGAGAGGAAAGAAAGAGACCAAGTTATGGAGCCAAGAAAGCCTTTATGGGGATCTGCGAGTCCCGGGCGAGGTTCCGTGACCCCAGGAGTGGGGAGTCAGGGAAGTCACACCTTGTTTGTGAAGGGTAGGGTTTTTATGGGTGAGGGGTTCTGGGTTTGGTCTTGGGAGGGCAGATTATCAAACAAGGGCATTTCAGGGACGAGACGGGATGGGATAGGTTGCCTCCTCTGTCAGGGTGATGGGAAGCTGGAGCTTCATGATTGGCTGTTTTCAAACTGGCGTGGACATTCCAGGTCTGCAGGTGGGGGTGGGGGTCATCGGTGCCCGGAGTTCTTCTCCCACCCACAGCAGAATGGCTGCTTGGTCGCCATCTTAAGGTAACTCTTAACAATGAAGAGGTCTATTTTCGATGTAAGGAGGGAATTTTGAATTTCAGGTGAGTGCAGTAATCAGAAGAAGGCCTGTGTTTTTCGCAGAGTTTAGAAATGGTCGTGTTTCCCGTCAGTTGTGATGTAGAGTGGAGTGAGAGCCCGCGACGCTGAGTTTTCCCTTCCCGTGGCCTTTAAAGAAAGTCTGCAGCCGCACAAGGTTTGCTGTGACAGATGGAAGTGACAGGTTTAACTGTATCTTTCTCACAGGACGTGTCCCAGGCCTGCCCGGGTCCCATGGGTGACAGTGGAGGGCGGGGTGCCGTGTGCTCTCCTCTGGCACCACTATGGGTGCACCCCACCCCCCACCCCCCGTTTAGTTCAAGACAGTTTCCAGCTTCCCCTTTGACTTCCTCGCTGGTCTGCGGGGTCTCTGGCGTGCCGCTGTTCCCAGGCACGTGGGGACTTGCCCGCCATCTGTCTGTATTGGTCTTTAACAACATGTGGTTGGAGGACACACGTGGCGTGGCCCGAAGCCACGGAACCTGGTTTCATGGTGTGTGTCTGCTGTTGGGGAAAGACGGTGCTGTGGACATCCGTGTGGCCCGGGGACCGCCGTGTGTGTCCCCCGGCCTGTGTCCTTGCTGTCCGTGTCCTCATCAGCTGGCGACACTGGTGCTCATGCCTCCGTCCGCTGCTTCTCCCTCTGGTGCCGGCAGCATTTGTTCTGAGTGTCTCGAAGCTCCTTTGTTGGGATTATGTTCTCTGGGGAACGGGTCCCTTCACGCTCAGGAAATGGCCTCTCTCTTTATCTGGTTTGAAATGCATGTTGGTGTAAAGACAGCCCCTCCAGCTCTCTTTTGATTCGTGTTAGGAGAGTATTTTCTCCCTTCTTTTCTCCTAACCTGCATGGGTCTCTTATTTGAAGTAATTTTTTCTTTTTTTTATAATTTATTTATTTTTTAATTTACATCCAAGGTAGTTAGTTAGTTGTTAGCAACAGTGATTTCAGGAGTAGATTCCTTTATGCCCCTGGCCATCTAGCCCAGCCCCCTCCACTACCCTTCCAGGAACCCTCAGTTTGTTCTCTGTATTTAAGAGTTCCTATGTTTTGTCCCCCTCCCTGTTTTTATGTAATTTTTGCTTCTCTTCCCGCATGTTCATCTGTTTTGTATCTTATAGTCCTCAGATGAGTGGAGTCACGTGATATCTGTCTTGCTCTAACTTCGCCTCCCGTCGCACCCTCCGGGTCCATCCCTACAGTTGCAGATGCCAAGATTTCATTCTTCTTGATTGCCGGGAATACTCCAGTGTACACACACCACATCTTCTTTCTCCACTCATCCATGGATCTGATGGACATCTGGGCCCTTTCCGTACTCTGACTGTTGTCGATAGCACTGCTATAAACACTGGGGTGCACATGCCCCTTCAAATCAGCACTCCTGTATCCTTTGGATAAATACCTAGTAGTGCAGTTGCTGGGTCATAGGGTAGTTTTATTTTTAATTTTTTGGGGAATCTCCATACTGTTTCCCAGAGCGGCTGCCCCAGTGTGCGTTCCCAGCAGCCATGCAAAATGGTTCCTCTTTCTCCGCATCCTCACCAACATCGGTTGTTGCCTGAGCTGTTAGTCTTAGCCACTCTGACCGGCGTGACGTGGTATCTCATTGTGGTTTTGATTTGTATTTCCCTGATGATGGGTGATGTTGAGCATCGTTTCATGTGTGCGTTGGCCACCTGGATGTCCTCTTTGGAGAAGTGTCTATTTATGTCTTTTGCCCATTTCTTCTCTGGATTATTTGGTTTTTGGGTGTTCAGTTTGGTAAATTCTTTATAGGTTTTGGATACTAACCTTTTATCTGTTATGCCATTAGCAAATATCTTCTCCTATTCTGTCGGTTGCCTTTTAGTTTTGCTGATTGTTTCCTTCCCTGTGCAGAAGCTTGTTATCTTGATGAGGTCCCAATAGTTCATTTGTGCTTTTGTTTTCTTTGCGTCCTGAGAGGTGCTGAGTAAGAAGTTGCTGTGGCCGAGGTCAGATAGGTTTTTCCTTGCATTCTTCTCTAGGATGTTGATGGTTTCCTGTCTTATGTTTAGATCTTTCATCCATTTAGAGTTTATTTTTGTGAATGGTGTAAGAAAGCGGTCCAGGTTCGTTCTTCTGCAGGTCGCTGTCCAGTTTTCCCAGCACCATTTGTTGAAGAGACTGTCTTTATTCCACGGGATATTCCTTCCTGTTTTGTCAAAGATGAGTTGGCCATATATTTGTGGGTCCATTTCTGGGTTCTCTATTCTGTTCCCTTAATCTATTTGTCTTTTCTTGTGCCAGTACCATCCTGTCTTGATGATTACAGCTTTGCAATATAGTTTGAAGCCTGGGATTGGGATGCCTCCAACTTTGGTTTTTTTTTTTTTCAAGATTGCTTTGGCTATTCAGGGTCTTTTCTGGTTCCGTACCAATTTTAGGATTGTTTGTTGTCATACAAATTTTAGGGTTGTTTGTTGTAGCTCAGTGAAGAGTGCTGGTGTTGTTTTGACAGGGACTGCTGAGGTGTATTGCACACAGGCGGTGTATGGTTTTGTTTTACTTTCTTAGCCAATTTGACTACCTCTGCCTTTTAATCAGTGTTTAGACAAGTCCGTTTGTTCAGATTATTGATGAGATCATATTTAAGCCTATCATCTTGCTTTACCTTTTTTATATTTGTCCCTTTAGTACTCAGTTACTTTTCCCTGCCTTCTTCTGGCTCAATTAGATACTTTTTCTATGTCTACTTCTTCAATTTTTCTGACTTTTATGTGTAACTCCTTGTTTTATTAATTTGAGATTGCTGTGTGGCTTATGCATACAGTAAAACTGTGGTTTGCGAGCATAATTCATTCCAGAAACATGCGTTTCAAAGCATGTAATTCAAAGCACTTGCATATCAGAGTGATTTCCCCACAAGAAATAACGGAAACTCAGATGATTCGCTCTACCACCCAAAATTATTCATACAAAAATGATTACAATACTGTAATACAATACAAAATAATAAGAAAATACAAACTATAAAGAAAAATAAACAAGCGAACCTGCACTTACCTTGAAGACCTCCGTGGTTGGCGTGAGGGAGACGGAGAGAGGAGGGGACCCTGCAGGACGGCTTTCACCGTCACTGACGCGGTCACTGCTGTCTGTCGGCTCAATGAAATCTTTACCTTTCCGTGCAGCTTTAACAAGGACCCTACCCCAGCGACACTGGTCTCTGCCTCCTTCTGAGGAATTGGCAGGAGTGTGATCTGCACTGTCTTCAGGCAGGTTCCTCACCCGCACTGCCGCAGCCTCATTCAGGTGGTGCTTTTCTACAGCATTTTGCGCTGGTTCCCGCATTTCACACACCTCCCTGATCTCACCTGAAGGGCGGGACTTCTCCACCCTTCCTCCTGCTCCTCTGCAGACGGGACGCAGAGTAGACTTCTTGTAAAATCTTGCAGTTTCGGCCACTCGAACCCCGCGTTCGTACTTCAGGCTGATTTCCTTCCTGCCTTCCACCTAATCACGTCCTCCTTACAGCCTTCCTGTCAGCCTTGTCCTGCGCGGGACCATTGTACACGCTCGCACGGATGCCGCCTCTGGCTCAGTATTCATACAGTCTTGTCGTCGACGGTATTTCACGTAACCGGCGACGAGGCAGCGGCGGGAAGGGACCGCGGCTGCAGGCGGCCTGGCCCAGAAGGAAGCGGAGCGTCCCTAAACTCGCTCTTGGATGGAAGAGCAGAGGACTGTCACAGGCGCTTTGAAGTGACAAAACATACACTACCGCCAGTTGTGGGCCCCTTCCAAGGTTCTGAAGAATCACAGATTTCTGCCAAACGCCGCGGCCTGAGCACGGGGACGATCACCCACAGCCCCCGGCGACAGAGAGCGAACCGTCGGCTCAGTTTTGATCATGTCACGTACGTCTCGTGTTGCAAGGCATCGCTCGTTCATCAAGTTATTTATTAGAAACGTTTGCTGTCTCGGGGACCTCACGGCATGAAGGGGCCGTTTCTCTGCGTCTTCACGCATCCGTGTCGCGTGTTTCACATTCCAGTGAGTTATGAGCTGCATGTGTTACTATTTTGTTTCAGCAGTTACCTCCTGCAGAGATTTAAATAATAACCATGAATCCTGTGTATTTGCCATGTGATTCCACATTTCACATTTTGAGACTTGGTTTTGCCTGTAAAATTAGGCCGTTGAATTTTTTGATCTCTGTGATTCTGGAATTACTTTCTTCTCTGCTGAGAGGATTGGGATGTTGTGGGATCTGAGTGTGTGTGCGGTGGGTTTTGGCTCTCAGTAGACAGTCTTTATCTTGTGTTGTACAAAGTGTGCACATGTGAGACACGTGCAGGGGCATGACGCAGCACAGCAGGAGGCAGGCTTCGAGAACCTCGTGGGCACCGGGCGGGCGCCCGAGGGCCAGGGTGCGCTGGCCACGCCGTGGGCACAGCCGGTGTCAAGCCATCTTTTTCTGGATTCTAACCAGGCATCAAGTCATTTTCCTTTTGCCTCTGATGCCGCACACTTTGCTGCCTGGTTGCATGCCAGCCTCCCTGCACTTGGCCGAAGTGGATTTGTTCAGAATTTTCTTTCTTGGTCACATGCAAGCCTAATTTTTATCAGGAGCCCCCCCCCCCCAAGAAAAGTTGGAGTTAATTTAAGTGTTTACATCATGTACTTACCAGGTATTTCCTGGGGGACGGTCGGTATTCCAAGTGCTTTATTTATTTAATCCCGTCCTTAGGAGGTGGGCTCTCAGTAGTCTTCATGGAGCAGACACAGGAAGTGCGGCACAAAGACGCTGCCTGCGTGAGCTCCGTGGTGCGCGGTGGGACCTGAGCTCCACCGTGTGCCCGGCATGGCACCCCCACGGCACTGCACGAGCACGGGCACCGGAGCCCGAGTGCCACCAGGAAGGGCCAGGAAGGGGCCCCGAAGGGAGGCGGGACCGGCGTGTGCAGGACTCTCGGCGGCAGCGGATTCGAGAGCAGAGCCTGCGTCCTACTCTGCAGGGAGGCCTGAGCACCGGAATGTTCTCCCTCCTAGACTGGTGCCCTGGACCTGAGTTCCAGATCAAGTTTTCTTTTTTTTTTTTTTTTTAATGTTTTTATTATTTATTTTTGATACAGAGAGAGACAGAGCATGAAATGGGGAGGGGCAGAGAGAGAGGGAGATGCAGAACCGAAAGCAGGCTCCAGGCTCTGAGCTAGCTGTCTGCCCAGAGCCCGACGCGGGGCTTGAACCCACAAACGTGAGATCTGACCTGAGCCGAAGCCGGAGGCTTAACCGACTGAGCCACCCAGGCGCCCCCCAGATCAAGTTTTCAAAACAGTTTGTATTTATTCTATGGAAGGCAATATGTATTTTTATTAATGTGGCAATTAGCCACTGAGTACTTTGAAATTTGTCTCCATACACAGCGTTCTGGTTCTGAAGCATACATCATGCCCAGACATTTCCCGACCATCTGGTCGAGCCCACATCCTGAAAGCTAATTTCATTCCAAAGAACCTAACCATCTAAGTACCTTCCTTTCAGAAAATGTTCTGCAGATTCTAGCACAGTCAGCAGCCAAGCCATAAATTTAAATGCAACACAGACTAGAGGAATAGGAAGCCTGCGTGTCACATTGCTTACTTTAATATTCAAATAACTTTCTGTAAAAGCCGAAATATTGTGCCAGAAAATGATCCTTCATGGTAATGCAGGCATAACCTCTCCGAGGGATAAATTAAGGTGAGGCACAAATGCATATAAGGTATTGGTTTCAAGTTCTGGCTGCCCCTCGAAGTTGTTGGGGGGAAAGGAGGAGGCTGAGCTATGAGACTGTTGGCCTGGCAGGCTCCCGTGGCGCAGGGAGGGTGCCTTGTAGTCTGTGTGCAAGACGAAAGGTGGCCGGCGCGCCCCGTGGCAGCACCGACTCCAGGACTCCAGGGCGATGACTTCCCTCCCGCCAGCAGTGGTCAAAACGGAGAGCCTGCGTGCCTGTAGATTTGTGGCTCACGTGGTCTGCACGAATACCGCTTCTGTTTCCACTCATGCCGGGAAATCGTGATATGCAAAATGAGTTTGCAGAAAGGTCTGATACGTGTTTTGGGAAGTCAAGATGTTCTGGCCCCTACCCTAGACCCTCTGTGTCCACGGATGCATGCAAGATGCTGGACGTGTGACCTTCCACAAGATCATCCGAGCTTTGGGACACCTGGAGAGGTTCTGCATTGAGTTGCCTGGGAGCTGGCGTCCTGGCCGCCCTCCTGACTGAGACCGCTCGGCCTGCAGCCACTTGTGTCCTGGGGCGCAACGTGACTCCCCGCCCACTTCCCCCAGAAACCCCATGTGTGTTGCTCAGTAGCAAGGACTCGGCTGGGACCCAAGGCTTATTTCTGAGCACGTGGTGCACTTGACCGCCTCTTGCCTGGCCCGGGACAGACAGCACCTGTGCCCCGGGGTGAGCAGCAGAGAGAAAATTCCAAATTCAGACGTGCTCAGTAATCACTCGTGACTGTGCCTTAAACACAGGAGCACTTTAGTGAGGAAAGTGTGTTATTTCCAGGAACAGTCACTCGTTTCTAGGAGATGGGAAAGGGAAGGGGAAGATTGAACGTAGAGCAATTTCTGATGCAACGAAGGTCACGCTTGCTTGAGTCCAGAATGTCTCAGACCATGTGGGGAATATAACGACGTGACTTACTCAGTACTCTCTTATTTTTACAAATTATAAGCGTACCTTGAAGTGAAAAGGCTCTTACGGACAGCTGGGCTCCTGGGAACAGTGGAAGAGTGTCTGTCAGTTTTGCACAGTCCACGCATGTTCAAGTCTAAAATATCGTACAGTGGAGAAAATGGCCATGAAGACAGTCTCCGTTTTACTGCTAACCCTCATCCTGACCAATTTTTTTAAGTATGTGAAGGGGAAAATGAGGTATTTTTCTGTACTTTGATATAGTTTTTAAATAACTTTTTGTCGGGGCGCCTGGGTGGCTCGGTCAGTTGAATGTTGGATTTTAGCTCAGGTCATGATTTACTGGCTCATGAGTTCGAGCCCCGTGTCGGGCTCTGTGCTGACAGCTCAGAACCTGGAGCCTGCTTCGGATTCTGTGTCTCCATCTCTCTGTGTCCCTCTCCTGCTCACGTTCTGTCTCTCAAAAATAAATAAATATTAAAAAATATTTAAAGAATAATTTATGGTCAAGTTGGCTAACATACAGTGTTCCCAGTGTGCTCTTGGCTTCAGGAATAGATTCCCATGATTCATCTCTTACATACACCACCCGGTGCTCATCCCAACGAGTGCCCTCCTCAGTGCCCATCACCCATTTCCGTGCCCCCTCAACCCCACCCCGTCAACCCTCAGATTATTCCCTTTATTTAAGAATCCCTTATGGTTTGCCTCCCTCCGTATTTGTAATGTATTTTTCCTTCCCTTTCCCTATGGTTATCTGTTAAGCATCTGAAATTCCACATATGAGTGAAAGCATGTGCTATCTTTCTGTGGCTGACTTACTTCCCTCAGCACAGTACCCTCGAGGTCCATCCACCTTGCTGCAAATGGCAGGATTTCATACTTTGTCATTGCCATGTAGCACTCCATTGTGTGCATACACCACATCTTCTTGACTCATTCATCAGGTGATGGACATTTGGGCTCTTGCCATAATTGGGCTATTGTCCACAGTGCTGCTATAAACTTTGGGGTACATGTGGCCCTTCAAATCAGCACTCCTATATCCCTTGGGTAAATCCCTAACAGTGCTATTGCTGGGTCGTAGGGGAGTTCTGTTTTCAGTTTTTTGAGGAGCCTCCACACTGTTCTCCAGAGCGGCTGCACCAGTTTGCATCCCCACCAGCCCTGCAAGGGGCTCCTATTCATCTGCAGCTTCGCCAACCTCTGTTTTGTTTCCTGAGTTGTTCATTTTAGCCACTCTGACCAGCGTGAGGTGGTGTCTCACTGTGGCTTTGATTTGTGTTTCCCTGATGATGGGTGATGTTGAGCATCGTTTCAGGTGTCTGTTGGCCATCCGGATGGCTTCTTCAGAAGACATTACTTTGATATTTCTAATCAAAACTAAAATACTTGAATAAGAATTAGAAAGGAAAGACTGATGGTGAACACAGTCAGTGCTGACGGTTTATCCACACTTGTGCTGTGTAAGCGCGTGCTCTGAGTCCTGGTGGACGGCCAACTCTGTTCCTCTCTTAGAGGCTCTGCTGTCACACTCACTGTGATGCGGCGTGCGGGTCAGTGGGTGTGGACAGGTGCACACTCGTGTATGCACGCTGCCTCCAGATGCAGGACTTTCCTTCACTGGGACCTTCCGCATGCCCTTCCCACTCAGTCCCGCATCCACACCAATGAGCAGAGTGTCCCAGTGTCTGTCTTTTCTAGAACCCCGTGGCCGTGGGACCTTCTCCGGTGTCGTCACCTGTCCCGGCAGCTGCCCCTTTATGTGACGCAGAGCTTTTCTGTGTGTCAGCCAAGGAGCCTCTGGCATTCCAGCTTGTCGATTGTGAATAAAACCGCTTCTGGAAAGTTCTGTGTGACGATGCCAGTTCTCCTGAGCAAGCAGATGGGGGCAGGGCTGGTGGGGGGGAGGGGCGGCCACATGTTCGGCCTCAGCACCCGCTCGCGAGCTCTCCAGAGTGGGTACTGTTCACACTCGCCTGTGCCGGGGCGGCCCCGTTTTGTGACTCTTCTTAGTTTTAGCCATTCTGATCCTTTTGTTGTGGTTTCCATCTGTGTTTTTTTAATGAGTGATTTTGAACGCTACGTCGTATGATTGTGCGCTCATTTAGAATTTCTCATTATTATTATTAACGAGTTGTTGAACTTTTAGAAAATGTATTCCAGATACTTCCACAGATCAGGTATACCTGTTGCAAATTATCTCCCCAAATCTGTGGCTGTCTGTTTATTTGTATTATAATATACTTTAATGACATAGATGTTGGATTTTTATTAAGTGTGACTTTTATTTTATGGTTGGAACTTTCTGGCCTGTCTGAAAAATCTTCCCGACTTAAAGCCTGCAGTGGTCTTCTGTATGTTGCCTTCCGGGAGGTATGTAGTTTTTATTTCTCTTCAGACCTTGGACCCGTTGTACGAGCCCCCGCTGCCCCCAGCGGCGCGCGGGCCCCGGAGCCGCGGGGGAGCGTCTCCACGGGCGGCAGCGCGGCCCTGTGTGCGCACTTGCCCCCCACCGGCCGGCTTCCTCGTGAGAATGCCTCGTCTACAAGACGCGTGGCGCTCAGAATGTGTGTTGACCGACTGTCAGGCAGGCTACTGGTCACTGGTGGGCTGTTAGTTATGGTTTTGAAGAGCCAAAACCACACGTGCGTTTTCGACATGAAAACTGTGTTCGCACGGATGAGCACGATCGCACGTGCTGGGGGCTCGGCTGGAATTCGAGAGCCCTTCTTACCGCCCTTCTTCATTTCTAAGCCGTCCCTGTCAGCCCAGGCCAGTGTTATCACCTCCATGCCATTTTAATGGGATACTCAGGTATCTAGAAATACGCCCAGACTTACAGGGACGGGGGCTGGAGTCGTGTTCGCGCGTGGCCCAGTCCGGAAGCCCTCGGTGGCTGCGTGTGCGGCTCTCGGCCTGCGGGGGTCAGGGGGGACGGAGGACCTGTGTGTGCTGACGTTCTGCTCCCTCGCAGCGGAGGCGGCTGGCAGAGGCTTGTGACTGTCTCCAAAAGCTTCCTCTGAAGAGGATCTCAGAAGGAGGAAGTCCTCGAGTCGGGAGCCGGTGCCCTTGGGACGGGGAGCCAGCAGTTCCAAACTCCCTCTGTGCCGGTCCAGTTACCGGCACCGGGGGATGGCTTCGGACTTTCCGGAGACGGGGCCTCGCGGGCACACCGCGGCTCCTGTAACCTGAGCCCTGCTCGTGGGTGCGCTTGTCTGTCCTCGTCCCCATACGTGGAAGGGGTGGGGACGGCGCGGGGTGGCTGGACACAGTCTGGGCTGTGGGCCAGTGTGACCGGGGTGAATGCCCTGGGCGCAAACTCATGGATTCACCATCGACAGTGTAGACACACCCGGGCGGGAGGCCATAGGACCCTCTGAACCTCACCCACACCCTCTTGTCGCCCCATGTTCTGCCTCGTGGCTGCTGTGGGTGGTCTTGGACCAGGCAGGTGGCCGCCGTTGGGTTATTCCGCCACGTCTTCGAGCCAGAGCGCAGTCGTTTAAGCTGCAATAAATACATCTGGGCAACGCTTACTGTGCCTCATTTCCCGGGGTAAGTGAACTACTGGAAAATATCTCATTGCTTTTTACTTCGCCTTCGGTTTTCCGTGATTTATGTCAGACTATAAAAGAAAGAAAGAGAATGAAATTTCTAAACATGAGTCTATTTTTTCTCTCTGTTGCTAACTTTAAGAAACGGAAGTATTCCAAGGCATTCCTGCACCATTCCGATGCCGTTCAGTCGTCAGACCCAGGGTCATCTAATAATAAGTCTTTGAGTTTCATACACTTTTTTATGTTTATTTATATTAGAGAAAGAGAGAGAGATAGAGGGAGAGAGAGAGAGAGAGAGAGAGAGAGAATGAGCAGAGAAGGGCAGAGAGAGGGAGGCGCAGAATCTGAAGCAGGCTCCCGGCTCTGAGGTATCTGCATGGAGCCGATGGGGGACTCGAACCCACGAGCCGTGAGATCATGACCTGGGCTGAGGTCAGACACTTAACCAACTGAGCCCCCCAGGTGCCCCAAGAAGTCTTCGAGTTTGAACGTAAGTGGTGACGGGGGCAGAGGCAGCGTTACCTGACGGCCGGCGTGCCAGGGCACCTGTTCTGAGCAGTTTTCCTGCTGCTCCTCATCCAGCACCGTGGGGAAGGTAGGAGCGCCCACACTGCTTTGTCCTGCCAGCAGGGGGCTGCGTGCAGTGTGGACGGGCCATGTTCTGGGCGTGTGTCCAACTTCAGTCCCAGGGGGACAGCTTTCAGAGGGACAGGTGAAAGTAGGGTCTTGTCCTGCTGGCTCCTGTGTTCCTACAGCGAGGGTCCCAGGAGGCCTGGGTGCTGCCGGCAGTGAGGGAGAGTGAGCCTTCTCTGCGGGAGCCCATGCCCCTGTCTCTCTCTCTCTCTCCCTGCGGAGGACTCCTCACTCACCCTCCCTGCCCTCAGCTCCCGGTACAGCTGAGCGTCGGGCTGCCTGGTGGTCACGTTGGGACCATCCGGTCCTGTCTGTGGGTTTAGTCATGGGCAGGTGTCCGGCTGTTTAACTCTACCTACTTTATGGAGAACCTTCCGGAATAACTGGATCCAAACCCAAGCACCAGGAAGGTGTTGCTCCGTTGGCCGGTTTGCTGGGAGCGGCTGCCGGGGGTGGTCTCCCAGCTTGTGACCCCAGGCTTTGGGGGTCGCTAGTCAAAGAACCTGGGAGTACCCGCTCCTCCTGTCCTGGGTGGACCAGCAGTGACAGGACGGGGCCCAGCAGCCCAGACGCACCTCGTTAGAATATCCGACTGCACTTCACAGCTCCTGAGAAGTCTCTCTGTGCTTCTTGGCCACTGCGGGTCGGAGTCCAGAGGGCTGACCGGCGCCTCGTGGGGCCACCATGGCCGCCGCCGGTCAGGGCGCTCGCCGCCCTTCCTCGGAATGGAATGGTGCCCACTTCCATTTCTGTTAAACAGTTTGCGCAGTAGCTGTTTTCTTCTTGCATTCTGCTGATGGTTGGGTGTGCGGCACAGGGAACAGGACTCATCCTGGCAGAGCCCGGCACGCTGCTCTCCGGCATGTGTGCTGGGAGGAGGCGTCAGTCGGCAAGGGTGCAGCGGGGGCTCTGCCTGCGCAGGGTGAGCTGAGCCGGGCCGCGCGCTGCACCTCTGTCTGCAGTGGAGGCGTGTGACCGGCAAAGACCGTGGAGCGGGCGCCCTCCCTGGCCTGCACCCGCGCTTCCGCTGGCAGACATTCTAGGCCCGGGACTTGTGGAGCAGGGGTGCGGCCTGGTCTCTGCGAACGCATGGCACCCGGGCCTGGGCTGTGCCAGGTGGGACAGCGGGGGGTGGGGGGGGTGGGCGTCCCGCTGCACTCGCCCCACGAGGACCTCAGCGAGCGAGGCCGGGGGGCCCCGTCCCGAGGGAGACCTCACCACCTCTGCCCTCCAGCCCTCTCGCTGGTGCAGCGCATTTCACTCGGAGGAGAGAGGCTTCCGTGGGGGCCGTGGACAACGAGAGGTGTGGGGGGTGCCTCCTCGGCCTCAGTGGGGTTTTCTCCTCCACCTCCGGCTCGCGAGGCTCACCCCCAGAGGACCTGCCATTCATCCCCAGAGGCTGTTTGGCGGGGAGTGTGCTGCCAAGTGGAGGCTGATGTGACCCGAGGTCAGACAAGGCCACGGCCCCTGTGGCCCTGAGGCCCGAGCTCAAGCCCGGATGGATGGACGGACGTGGTGGCCCTGCTGGACGGAAGCCCCTGCAGCAGCTCGCTCCCCTGGTGCCGTCCTGTCGAGTGCTGTCACCCCTGTCAGCCAACAACTGCGTGGCACGCACAGGCCACACTGGGGTCACAGGAAACAAAACTCCATCTCCTGAGTCTGGCAGTGACGGGCTCCACTTCCCCTGCGGATGTGGCCTTGCTCTTGGCTTAGCATTTCGCACTGAGGAGAAGCCAGCCTCCTCCCTGCCGAGGCCCCGTCTGTCGGGCAGGGCACCGCTGCTGCACCTGCCAGCCCCGAGCGTGCTCCCGTCGGGCAGGAGCCCGAAGGAGCCGGCGGGCCAGCTCTCGGGGGCACGGCTGGGACCCAATGGGGCCAGGGCATGGGCTGGGTCCGGAGCCTCTGCGGTCAGTCAGCTGACTGGCTGGCCTGGCCCGGTCGTGACACTTGCTGCCTCTGGTTGGCTACGTCCTCCGTGTCCCTGGGTCAAGGCAGCCTTGGTAGGCGGGCTGCGGCATCACCAGGGAAACGGGAGCCTGGCCAGGCTGGCGACATCCGTGGGCGCCCAGGCCCGAGGCCCCTCACTCCCGGCTTCCTCAGACGTGTCCTCCTCTCGTCGCCGTCTCCTGAGCCCGTGGGGAAGGGCAGTCGTGGGTGCAGAGGGCCGCGATCTGGATGCGGTGTGTGTTACAAAGGAGTCCGCAGTCCAGCAGCAGTCTTTGGATTTCTCCCTGGACAGCGTTCCAAGACGTGTCTGGCGTGTCCCACCCATTCAGCACAGGCCACCACTGTGCACCCGGGAAGCAGCTGGGGCCATGTGCAGCTGCCTCTGCTCCTGGCCCCTTCTCCCACTCCTTCCTGACCTCGTGCTGCTGTGGACGCGGACCGGCCCCCGTCCCCAGCCCCTAGCGCCTTCTGAGACTTGGCTCCAGTGCCGTGGTAAAGGGTCACGCTGGGTAGAGCCCGAAGGGGGTGTCGTCACGGTGCCTGAGGGGTGACAGAGGAGGGGGCACACTACCCCTCACAACGAGACTTAGCAGGATTTGACTGTAAGTTGCTCTGCAACCCAGTGGTGTTCACATTTCCCGTGTGACTGGCGCGCGTGTGTGTGTGTGCAGCACTTAGGTACATGCAGTATTGTCACGTGTATCCACAGCAGTCAAGATCCAGAACATTCTGTCACCACAAGGGTCCTTCCTGAGTCTGTTTTGTACCCACACCCGTCCCCTGACCTGGTCCCTATGGAAGCCAGCAATCTGTTCTTCTTCCTACCATATTGTCAAGAATGTCACTCTGTGACCTTTTACCGGTTGACCTCTTTACTGAAGATTCGCGTGTTGCCGTCGGCAGGACCCTGTTATCATAGGCAGGACGCTGTGTCACCAGCGTCGGGACGGGACCGGCAGCCTGGAGCGCCCGCGTGCCGGGTTCCTGTGCGCACAAGTTCCTGCGGGGGACCAGCCCACACACCACAGTCGAAAGGTCTCGAGTAGGGGGTTGGTGTCGGCGAAAATATTTCTAAGAAAGAAAACGGACAAGACGAACAAGACAGACGAGACAGACAGTGTGGATGGCGGTTGGTAGAAAAAGACACCTTTATTGAGGTAGCCAGGGTCTTATATACCCTGGGTGATTACATCATTCTTATCGGAAAGTAACAGGTTTAAGTCATTGCAAAAAGAAGAATCCGAGGAGATACACATTCCTTAACGCCCTTCATCAATTATTCAAGGGTGGGATGCTTGTCCTTAAGCGAATCTTTCGGGAGAGGATTAGGTTCACTCCCTACAGCAGACAAAGAGGCAGAAAATAAAGTAAATCATAGGATGAACAGAAGCCGCATGTGCGGCCCAAGAGGCAAGATGTTGTTTGAGGGTGAGTGTTGCCTGCTCGGCCCCAACGGGCCCGTCTCTCCAGGGACGGTGTCCCCTGTGCACGTCCGTGAGGGCTGCCGGACTGGTTCCCAGGGCGCACGACGTTGAGTTCCTGCCAGCCCAGGGGCAGCGACCCGTCACCACAGGCCGCCAGGGCTGCGCTTCCCGTTCCTGCACGAATGCGCCGTTTCGGGGTCGTATCCCCTCCCGCGGCTGGGTACTGGCTCCGCACCCTCCCGCTCCGTCCGGGGCACCGCGCGCACCTGCGGGGCGCTCCGCCCCCAGCATTTCTCTGCCCGGCAGTGCTTCAACTGTCCAGCCGTTCTGTGGACTGGTCTATCCAGTTTCTTCAAAAAATGCTGAACATTTGAGAAGTGTCAGAATTGTACTCAACATCCAGTGTTTTTCTGAACGTATAACTTACAGGACTCATTTTGTATTTCACACTTTATACCATTTCGTAGTTTATAATTTTTACTACAGTCATGATTTTTAGAGTGTGCATCTAACGTGGTGTTTGTACGACTCCCGCTTCCAGAGTCCAGCGTGGGCACCTGCAGGCCAGATCGCTGTGTCACTGGAGCGTTGTGGTGGGTGCCCCTGGGCCTGTGTCGGTGTGCACGGACCACCCGGGCTGCAGATTCCTGCCTGGCAAGGACGCCAGCGGGAGACTGGTCTCTGCTCAGCAGGCCGCCAGACGCCAGCAGAGGTCCCCTCGCGGCCGGGGCTCCAGGCTGGCGCTGGGCAGATGCTCGGTGGCCGCTGCACCGCCAGGCACCCCTTCCTGCTCAGAGAGGAGTGGAGGAAACACCTGTTTGCAGCAGATAGAAGGGTCCGGGGAGTAGGGCGCCTGGGTGGCCCAGTCAGTTAAACAGCTGACTCTGGATTTCAGCTCAGGTCATGGTCCCACAGTTTGTGGTTCAAGCCCTGTGCACTGTCAGTGCAGAGACTGCTTGGGATTCTCTCTCTCTTTTTCTCTCTTCCCCTCTCCTATTCACGTTCTCTCTCTCTCTCAAAATATATAAATCAAACATGAAAAAAAAAAAACCAGAAGGATCCCGGGAGGCACATATCCGATGACTCCTGTGTGCGTCACCCTCTTGGCTAACAGTCCAGGCTGGAAATTCAGTCCCTGTGCCTGACCCCTGTCACTCTTCACTTTATCACAACTGACACTTCCTGGGGACTCACACTGAACGGCGCCATTGCCCGCTCTCCCGGTTAACTCTGTGACAGCACAACGGGAAAGGCACTACTGTCACGGTCCGTCATGCGGGGAGCCTGAGATCCCGAGGGGATATCTCCTGCCCAAGATGCCGCATCGGAGCCACGACTCGGATGCAGCTCGGGCTCCTCCTTCGTGTCCCAAGCACGACGCGGCGAGCCCCTGGTGCCGACACGCTCGCCGGCGGCCTCCGAGCGTGATCCGGAGCACACGCTGATGTACAATTTAGCAAATGAGTTTTGTGCTGGGATTAGCTGAGTAAAAGTGAAAAAGAAAGAACTACACGCCGCGGCCCCTCTCCCCCTTCATATCATAAACGGGAAAGATTAGCCCGTTTATTTTGCATCGAACTGTAACAGACAGCTGAAAGCAGCACCCGAGGAGGTGAGAGCCCCCCTTGCTGGGGGCGTGTGTGTCTCAGGCGGGAACTGCGTCCTCCTCACCCGTCGGGGGACCGAGTGCGCTTTCCCTACTTTAGCGACGTTGCTGGATGTGCTCATTACCTCTCGGAAACCTTTGCAAGACTCACATGCGTAGACATACACACGTCATGTATGACACACCGCATCGATGAAGAACCGTATGACACGTATGGCCTGTGAGTCAGCAGCATAATATATGAAAAAATGTCACTCTAATGAAATTTCTTCTCTGTGTGCAGAAAAATGTAGGATGTTAGCATATCACAGCTGACAATATTACAAGCTATGTAGTATCTGTGATATCTTTTAATTTTTTTATTAAAAATTTCTTTTAATGTTTATTTTTGAGAGAGAGAGAGCAAGCACATGCAAGCAGGGGAGGGACAGACAGAGAGGGAGACACAGAATCCGAAGCAGCTGCAGGCTCCGAGCTGTCAGCACAGAGCCCCACACGGGGCTCGAACCCACGAACCGTGAGATCCTGACCTGAGCCTACATTGGACACTCAGCTGACTGAGCCCCGCGGCGCCCCTCTCTAGGATAGTTGAATAATATTGGTCTGTAGTTTGATTACCTACTATTATGCAACCAGTCGGAGGCAGGAGTCAAAGCAGTTACTTGGTTTGTGACGCAGGACGCGGCACGTGGGGTCTGGCAGAAGAGCAGTTTGGGGAGGGGAGGGTCCTGTGGGGGACTGGGAGCTGTTGCGGGGACGGCAGGACACAGGCTCCCGGGGCCTTCTCCAGCTTCGCTGGGGCTCGCGGTCTGTTGTCCGTGCCCTCCGCCGCCCCGCGGACCGGGTGGGCAGGCGGGGCCTCGTCCTTGCGGAGACCGCCCGTTTGTCTCCCTCCATCAGTGAGCTCTCGCTCTGGTCCCGCTGCTTCCCTCCGCGCCCCGTGCCACGCCCTCTTCCCCAGCTTGTCCGGGTGACTGTTTCACCTCTTTATTTTCAGGCTTCTTTTTTCTCTTCATATTTGCACTTACAGCTTACCTTCCTCTCCACGCGCCCGCTTCGTTCCAGCCCGCGGGTTTGACACGAAGCGCTTTTGTTTTAACGTAACTATTTGAAATTTCCATTATGGTTTCCTTGTTACTCGACGAGTTGCGTATTTTCCCCCCAAAGCATGTGACTTCTCATCAATTATTCCCAAAGATTATTATTCGTATGACCTGGGCCCCGAGGTACTGACCTGCTTCCTGGTTAATTTTCGTGACATTTCTGTGTGTGTTTGAAAAAGATACATAAAGGGTTTGTTGCTCCAGGATTCTACTTAGTATCTGTTCCGTCACAGCCGTTGGGTCAAACCTGTCCATGCGGTTTACGACCTGTTGTCTCCGTGCTCTGACCGGTACGTTTACAATCGAGATGAAGGAAAGTCTGCCCCCGATTCACGCTTCCGTCCAGTTTCCTTCTAATGCGTCTCGCTCGGGCACCCCGACGCCACGTGGTGGGGACTCTGTGCTGTCGCTCTCCGGGGACTTGCTTTGTGTTACTGTTTTACATTCATATTCTTTCCTACTCGTGGTTTGGAAGTTAATTTTCTTCTACTACCAACAGTGCTGAGCCTGGTTTATTTACACTGGTCAGCACGCACGTGGTCCACCTTTCCTCAACTGCTCACGTCCAGTCTTCCCAGCAGATTTCATAAGTCAGCGTACAGGTTGGTGTCTTTCAACTGGAAAAGCCTGCACATTCACCACTTTCTGACGACTGATCGACTGACTTTTACAAGTGAATTTTGCTGTTTTATGTCCTCGTACTTTGAATCAGCCTCTGCACGGTTGACTTCTAACATTTTTCCTGGTGTTGGCTGCAAACTAAAGATTATGCTTTATTTTATTTTAACTGTTACTCTTAATATTGTAACTTATATACTTAGCTACACATCTTAATTAAAGTCTGAAGTTAGCTCCGTGTGTGTTTCTTTCTGGACAAGAATAAGACCGTAATGGGCGCGTGTAGCGTGGGAAGATGCTTGGGCACAGCTGGTTGCGTCTAGGTCCATTTCTGCGTCACGGGTCCTCTCCTGGTTTCCACTAGGTTCTTTCCTCTCGCTGGAAGGCGTTTTCTCATGAAATCTTTTTCCAGTAAGGTATTGAAAGTGAGTGATAACATCTCTTGGTCTTGTAGATCTGAAAATATTTCCATCTCGCCCTCACACCTAAAGGACATGGAGCTTGGCATAAATGTCTAGATGGACATGTTAGTAATACTCTGAAAATATTGTTTCATCGCCCTCTGGCATCTGACGGTGCTGGTGAGGAACTTGATATCATTACCTTTTCAAATACTGTTTCTCCAGAATTGCTTTTATTACTGTGTCTCAGATTCTGGTCAATGTATTTTTTAATCTCTTTCAGTGTCAATCTGTCAAGTCTTCACTGATCTTTTGCATCTTTAAACCAGTTTATCCCTCAGCGGAATTTTCTATTTCTGTGAACTAGGCTTCCTTCAAGCGCTTTTTCTCCAAGCCGACATTGTCCTGCCATTTTTTTCAATATCTGCCTTTTTAAACTTACGGTTTATTGTCAAGTTGGTTTCCATGTAACACCCGGTATCCACGGTTTACCATTTCCACTATGTCCTTTCACATTTACTGGAGTTTGTAAAATAATTTATTTTTGTTTGCTTGTCCATTCATCTTTTTGGGGACTAGAAGCAACTTACTTTAAATCATTTCTCAGACCCTGTTCAGTCTGCCTCCTTTCACATTCAATGTAAACACGAGGTTTACAATTTTAACTTACAGATTTGTTTGTAGTGGAGGAAAATGTCCAGCCTTCTCTTTCTCTGCTTCTCTCTCCCTGGACTTGGATTTTGCTACTGCTTCTTCCGCTGGGGCCTCAGTGCGGCTCCTGGCCGCGGCCTCTCCGCCTGTGACGAAGGAAGGATAGGAGCCTCAGGCCCCGGGGAAGCCGCCGTTCCGCCGCGGGCCTGAGGGGGGCGCTCCCGTCCTGCTGGAGCCCTTGCGTCCATCTGCTTTCTGTTCACGGAGGACTTGTCTTGTTTGAGCCTGCTTAGGCCACTTTATTTTTTTTCTCTTGTTATATTTTATATACAATTTCTATATGCTTGAAGCAAAGCGGGTGCCTCGAAGCATGAATCAAAAACTTGATTTTAACTAGAAGTTGCGTTTTGGAAATTAAATACTATAACTGTAAAGGGGTTAGGAATCTGCGATCTCACATTTCAGGTACAGTTTGTAAACCTAAAACATGTAAGTCACCCTACTTTCCACCCTGTCCCCACAACAGGCAGCCGCTAGAGTCACTGCAGGAACTTCATTTCACTTAGTCTCAGGACGGCTGTTAACGGTGCTGGTGCGTTCCCTTCACGGAAGCGGTTGTGTTCTCCCATCAGGGTTGAGGACTTAAAAAACGCACTAAATTCTTCTCTAAGACTACCTTCAGCTCTGAAAGCACGTGACTCAATTAGAAGCGGGTGTGGGGAATTTAGGACGGGCTTGATCAAGGCGAGGCGGCGAAGGGCATGGACATGAAAATGCTTCCTACCCGGGGTCTTCAAGGGTCATGACATTAGTCTTCCTGAAGCTTCAGGACCAGGTCACTCTGCGGAAGATGAGCAGCGGGGAGATCAGGGTCGATGCAAAACGGCTACCGTGTGACTCCGTACGGACCGCGTGCCAGTGCCGGGCGCACAGGACGGGCAGTGCCCGCGGCCGCACGCCAGCCACGCCCGTACCGCCGCCCGCGGTGGCGGCCGAGGCAGCTGCGGAGGAGGCAGCACTGGTCAGCGTCTCAAACTCCTGCTCGGAGACGCTTCAGAGGCTCCCCATTTCTAAACTTGTTGTGATGGATGCGGCTGAACAGTAACTTCTTTGTGAAGAAACTTCAGGCCCTTCCCCCACCACAGAGATCTCCCCAAACACCTTCCCCGTGTGGAGAGACCGCGGCTGTGCCGGAGGCTGGTGGCCGGCTTGCCCAGGCGCAGGCACGTGCCCTCAGGAGGCACCGGGTCCGGCACAACTAAGTGACCAAGCCCTCTCTTCAGTCCAGCGGCACCTCTGGGCTTTGCCGCCCTTCACACCTGTTGTGTTAGGTGGAGTGTCCGTGAAGACGGCCAGCTCCGCTCAGGTGTTACGGAGGTGGATTCTCCATAGTCCGTGGTTTCCTACGTGGCCTTCCCGTGGTGTCCCTGTTGCCTCCACGGCCGGGACGGAGCCCGGGCCTCTCTCACAGGTGCACCTCCCTCTGCCCCCAGGGGCCGCCAGCCTCCCGCCGGGAAGCCCAGAGGAACGCGCCAGACGAGGGGCGGGCTTCGGGGCTGACGTCCAGCCCTGCCACGCTTGGTGGCCTCCCCTTGCATTTCACCCTGGATCCCTGCTCTCTGCGGAACGCTCCTGCCTGGTGTCCGTCAGTCTGCACGTGGAGCAGCGTCTGGAGCTCTCCGTGGCTCTTCTCACACTCCGCGCCTCGTGGAGGGGACGTTTCCTCTGGTCATAGAGGAGGGTGCTGTTCACACCCCAGAACAGCAGGGACCCCGGCCCCTGGGCTGGACGGCGTCGTCACCCCCTCGGAGGATGAAGGCCCTGAGGGCGTGCCGCGCTGCTGAGGGCGGCCTGGCCGCGCCGCGCTCTCTGCCTTCTAGCACTCGTGGGGAAGTAGCGAGGTCCCAGAGTCCTGAGTTTGCAGGAGAGTGGCTACTTTCAAACCTGTTGAGGCCACAAAATCTTGTAGGCAGAGCGTGTGGCCTGCCCCACTGGCCGCACGCTCGGGAGGTGGTCCTCAGCGAACAAGAGAAGGTCCCAGCGTGTGTGGAGACACCGAGGAAAAGCGTCTAGACATTTGGAAACGTGCGTCCGAGTGGAGGAGATCAGGACCCATGGGGCCCTCGTGGGCTGTGAGGACGGCCAGCAGACCTGAAGCGACCCGGCAGCCTGCTGCTAGGGCTGGATTCCACGGGGGCGTGCACCGAGTGCGAGCACTTAGGGGGCACCAAGCACTGAGTACTAGCACACGCCCAGGACCCCCAGGCTCAGGATGGAGACCGCCCCCCGCCATGTATTGTGAGTCCCTTTGTACTCAGTTTTTTCTTCTGACCCCAGCCACTGATACTGATTTCATTTCTGCTCCTTACATCTTCTCAGGAAGTCGTATGCAGGGCTTTGAGTAATAAACACACTGCGTGTTTGGAGTGTTTGTTCTTTCACGTAGGATGACGGTTATGAGACTTTTTATGTGGCTGCATTATGAGGAGTGTGTCCCACTGTACGGTTCACACTGGCTTATACATCACGGTTTGGAAGGTTTGGGTGTTTCCAGCTTTTGTGCATTATGAGTAAAGCTACAGAAACATTCACAAACGGTTCTTTGTGCCAACGTATGTTTTTCGTTTTTTGGATAAATAACTTACATATGGGCTTTCTGGCTCGGATGTGAAGTGTATGCTGTATTTTATGGAAGCCGCCAAGATGTGTTCCACGTGGCCGTGTAACCTTGCCCTCCGTCAGCGCTGACTGTGTGAGGAGCCCCTGGTCTCACAGTGAGAGTAGGCGTTTGTTCGTTCTAACAGCGCTAAGCACAACGTGATCATATGCCAGCTCCAGTTACGGACAAGCCTACGTGGATCCGGAACAGAACCTGGCCAACTGGGCTTAACTGCACTTAAAAACGCATCTCGATCAGGCAGGATTTGTCTCCAAACGCAAGATTGACTCAGTCTTGGAAAATCTAATGACTTAATTCACCACTTTGATAAAGAAGAAGTATTTTGCATTCTCTCAGTAGATGCAGAAAAAGCATTTAAATTCATTACTGTTTAGGATTAAAAGAAAATCTAGCAAAGTAGGAATAGAATGGAGATTTCTTAATCTGATACAAATTATATACTAATATTTCTAGAAAATTATACTTAATAGATTTTACATGCATTCCCCTTAAGATCAGGCATATGACAAGGAGAACTACTCTTACAGCTCTTTTAACATAATATTGGACACTCTGATCAATAAAACAAAGAGAAAGAAATGAGAGTAAAAAGCCTTGGAAGAGGAAGACAAAACTCCCATTATTTGCAGATGAGTTGATTCACTTAACTGGAAAATCTAATAGAATCATTAAAGTCTTAGAAGTGGTGTACTTCAGTAAGGTTGCCACATGTAATATCTAGTTACAGCAATCAAATTACCAGTAATAACTAGCTGAAATTAAACTAAAAATAAGATTTCTTTTATAATAACAACAAATAACACCTGAGGAGCTTAACTGGGAAAGACAAGTAACTATGGAGAAAACTTTAAAATGCTAATAAACTGTGTAGAAGGTCTGGATAGTATTCCATGTGCTTACATAGTTTAAGTTCTAACTTAGTATAAGGATCCCAGTTCTTCACTAATTTATAAATTTGTTGCAAATCTTAATAGAAATTCGAGTAGGATTCAATAAACATATCCCAAAAAACATTTATTGGAGAAAAAAGATTCATAAAAGGCTGTCAACTTTATATTTGCTTTATCAGATAATAAGAAATATGAAGCCATAGAACTAAAATAATGTATCATTGGTTCAAGAGCTGAAATAAAGCCAAAAACATATAATAGAAAATCCAGAGACAGAACCATGTCTGGGGACTCAATACATATTAAATATGGCACCATAAAACGATGGAGAAAAGATGGATTATTTCGTACAATGTTTAGGAAAAATTGGGTATTTTAGTGAAAAAAATAAAATTGTATTTTTATTTAAACGTGCATACATCTAATGACTTAAATATCTAGATGTCCATCAACTGATGAGTGGATCAAGAAGATGTGGTATATACATATATACACATATATACAATGGAGTACTACATGGCAGTGAGGAAGAATGAAATCTGGCCATTTGTAGCAACGTGGATGGACCTCGAGGATGTCATGCTAAGCAAAGTAAGTCAGGCGGAGAAGGACAGATACCATATGTTGTCACTCATAGGTCTAACAGGAGAAACCTAACAGAGGAGCATGGGGAGGGCAAGGGGGAAAAAGAGTTAGGGAGAGGGAGGGAGGCAAATCATGAGAGACTCTTGAATACTGAAAACAAACAGGGCTGAAGGTGGAGGGAGAAAGGGAAAGGGGGAGATGGACATGGAGGAGGGCACTCGCGGGAAGAGCACTGGGTGTTATACGGAAACCAATTTGACAATAAAATATAAAAAAAATCTAGATGTGAAAGGTAAACCTATAACTAAATAGAGGAAACTGTAGAATAGCTTTGTGATATACGCTTGGGAAAGTTTCCATAAAACTTAAAAAACTTGAAAGTATAAAACATGAGACAAAAAATTTGATGAATTTTATGTTCCTGAAAGTTAAAGATTTATTTTTAAGGAAGGACACATGAGAAGGTTAATGGCCAATAGCTGACAGTAATATTTGAAGTTGAAAAATGAGTAATTTGTAAAAAATGGACCTTGCTTCTTGCTGCACCTCAGAGCCACCGGGAACCTGTGTTTTTGTGTCACCTTTGTGCCTCACCTGTCGTCTCTCTGAATGAGGATGGGTCCCTGTATTTGCCTGAGCCCAACCCATGTAATCAAGGTTCGGGATGAGGCCACCAACTGAGAAATATTATTGTGTGTACTGCCCTGGAGACATTAATATAAATTTAGTTGTGGACTTATTATTTTTTTTATCTTTCCTAGAACTCGTTTTGTTCTCTCAGTGACTATTTCATGTTTCCTTAATTCTGGACAATTCTAGCTACTATCTCTTCAAATAGTCTTTCTTTTCCAATTTCATTGTTCTTGCCTTCTGGAACTTATTTTATTTTATTGTTATTGTTATTCTTATTTTTATGTTTTTGAGAGAGAAGTAGACGGGGGGAGAGAGAGAGAATCTTAAATAGGCTCCATGCCCAACATGGAGCTGACGCAAGGCTTGATTTCAGGACCCTGAGATCATGACTGGAGCCCAAATCAAGAGTCGGATGCTAAATGACTAAGCTACCCAGGTGCCTGGAACTCCTTTAAATGAATATTTGGACTTAGTCTATCATCTATATTCTCCTTCATTTTCCCCATCCTTTCAAAACTATGAGCTACATTCTGTGTGATTTCTTCACATCTGTCTTCCAGTTCACAAATCCTCTCTTCAGCTGTTTCTAATCAGCTCTTAACCCACCAAATTGAATGTTTATGTTCTATTACTCTAGTCTTATTTCTAGCTTTTGTTGTTTTCAATCTTCTAGCTCTTTATTATAACAGCTTATTCTTTTATTGTGTTCCTAGCCATTTTAAACACACTGATTTGAAGACATGTGTGATGGCTCTGCTGTCTACAGCATTGCATACTCCATTCCTGCTAGGTGTTATGTCTACCAACTCTCATTCATGGGGAGCTATCCAGAAATCACCTTAAGCAGAACTTATCATTGAGGGTCTTGTATGGTTTTAGTGGAGGAGAGGTCTGGGAGTTCTAAGGTTTACTCTCCTGGGTGCTCCAGGAATATTAGTAGCTGAGCCACTTTTTATTTTCTTGGTTAGTCACTTGCTATGGATTTCTCGGTGTCACATAGCACAGGCTAAGCTACAAATTCCTTGTGGGCAGCCCTTTGTTTTGGATTTTGGAGGTGATTTCCTCACCTCAGGCTGAGACATCTCATCTTCCTGGTGTGTGGGTGGCCTTTCTTGTCACTCAGGTCTAAACGTATGAATCTTCTGGCTTTGTGTGGGTTTTTTTTTGGCCCAGTTCCCTTTATTGTGAGACCACAAGTCCTCACCTTCTGTGCCCATATGGTAATTAAAGCCTGAGACCTCCCTCCAGCACACACACAGTTTGCTCTACCAGAAACTGTGATTTCCTTGGGCAGAAAGTGCTGTCCTAAATTTGTCACTCTGGCTTTCATTTTCTTTTCCAGGCTTGTCTCTGTTTTCCTGCAGCTCAGCCATATGCATGGACGATGCCCATGCAAGCCTCAGAATGCTGGTCCCTTCCGTGGTCACTACCCGCGGCTTTGCAAGAGCAACGGTGAGGTCAGTGCCTCTGCTCCAGCGGAAGGTGTGCGCTCACTCTCATGGGGCGAAGGACTCGTCCCTGTCCCTCATAGTTTGTCCTTCAGTCTCACTGCCTTTCTGGGAGCTTCCCACCCACGTGGTTGTCATAGGTGCAGCAAGTAACTCGATGTCTGACCCTGCGTAGGCCACATTTTGAAGCTGGAACTCAGAGGCAGCAGTGGCCGAAGCTGATGGCTGGGAGCATAAGTGAGATAAGACTTCTTGCTGCTGTTTGGTTTGTTTATTTGTTTTGTTTCCGGCCATGTGGACCAGTGATCTAGAAACACAGGGTTTCCAAAGAGAAAAAAGAGTAAGGAAGGCATATCCTGGGGCGGACAGAGGTGATGACAGTGGGATCCTGATGGCGGTGAAGTCCATGGCTTTGGCTTTTCCTGACTCCAAAACCCATTTTTGTTGTTCAGCGCCTTTAGACATCCCAATAGAAATGCCTTTCTACTCAACTAGTTCGGGGTGGGTTTCTGTCCCCCTCCACCAAGTTAGTCACACATCTCTCCAGGCAGAGCTGTGGGGAGAGTCACCTGGCTCCAGAGGGACTCCTCCCGAGTCCCGGGTGATAAGACAGGCGTCGGTCACTCGTGTGCATGTCCTCCTAACATAGCGCTTCGGGTGCAGCCCCGGCCCCTCCTCCCCTCCAGCCCACAGGGCACCTGCACCCGAGGGACCAAGCAGCACAGAGAGCCGGGGACACACAGCTCGTGTTCTGTTTACATGGATCAAGGTCTAACCGTCAGGGGCTGAATTCCTGGACAAATTCAAACGAAAATTCGAATGAAACTCACAGGAATAAGAGCTACTGTGCTCACCCCCTGGCCGCTGTTGCTTTTCTTAATGGTTCAAAAGTCTGGAAAGAGAAGGGCCTCAGTCATCAGAAAGTTATTTTTATGTTGTTTGAAGATCTGTTCTCAGAAAGGGTTATTACTGTCGTAAGATGTCATTAGTGTGAGATTTGTAGCCGTGTTTTGCAGACTGAGGTATTTAGATCAGATAAACCTCATTTTTTTTTTTTGGGTCCCAGATGTATGTGGTTTATCATCATTGTCTCTGATACAGTCCAAGGAAAGAGAAATTTTAAAATAAATTTAACACGTGTCTGAGTGTAAGATTATGTAGGACTGGTGAATAAGAGAAATTTTGCTCCAATGTGAAATCTGGCTCGATTTTAACCATTTCTTTGAAATAAGAACTCAGTTCTCCTCCCCAAACAGTAAACATTCTCAGGCCACACTCTGAACTGTACATACCATTCTGTTCCTCTTGGATGTACACTTGTCCACTCGGTCTGAAAACTGTGGAGTTCTGTCTGTATCCTTTATCCGGTCGGCACCACAGCGATGCTGACCTGTGACTGTCGAGCGCCCGGGGCATCTGGGTCTGGTAGGTGTTTACACGGCTGAACGGACACAGCGCTCGGCCCCTGGGGAGGAAATCCCACCCCAGTGGAGAGGCGCCTTGCCCCAGATCGCCGGCAGTCACGGCGGAACCAAGGGCGGACTCGGGGCTGGGGTCGTGCTCCGCGCACTGGGACTCTGGAAGGAGCTCCCCTGCTAACCCCGCAGCGAGTCCTGGGTGCCCTGCCCGCTCTGCGCGGCTCCCCCGCCGTCCCCTCGGGCAGCTGCCCTGCTGATTCCGGTGTCGTTTCCGGTGTCCGCGGAGACCCGCGCCGCCTGCGCGCTCTGTGCGCTCGGAAGTCGTGCTCATTGTCCTCCCCGCATTTCCGCTGTTCGAGTCGCTTGGTCAGTGATGAAAGCGAACGTCGGTCAGTGTCAATCAGCGTGAAAACGACATTCCGGGGCTGTTGCCAGGCTGATGGCTCAGCCCCTGCGATACCATTGGGACATCTTGAACCTAACAATTGTAAGACGGAAAACAGCGGTTTTAGTAAATCTGAGGTGACCTGGGGAAGCCTTTCCAGGGGGACGAAGTGCAGACACGCGGGGCGGCAGGGGGGGGCGGTGTGAGCGAGCCACGCCCTCCGCCGTGAAGGGGGCGGAGCCAGAGCCGTCACAGAGGTGTCTGCGCAGGTGCCCCTGCTTGTGGACCGAGCAGGTGTGACTCCACGCCGCCCCCAACCCTGACCTGGGCGCCTGCCCCCCGCTCCGAAACCGTAGGTGGAAGGCCAGCCCGTGTGTCGTGTGCAGAGCAGGAGTGACTGTGTCATGAGGTGGCGCCCGCAGAGGCCGGCCTCGTGCCCCAGAGCAGCCCCCGAGTGTGCACGGCCCTTCCCCGGGCACGGCCGCGCCGGGAGCCCCTCGCACCCGCGGAGCCTGCTGGCCGCGGCCTCCTGGGCTCCGGGCCATGGCTTGTCCTATGGCCCGAGCTAGACAGGCTCCCGATGTTGGGAATTTATGGAGCAGACATGACGAGCCGGGAGTCAGGGCCTCGCGGGTGCCCCCCACCCGGCCCCGTGTGCAGAGACCTCAGCGGGCCCGGCCCACCGCACAGCGTCTCGGGCTCCAGCGTGCCCGGCCTTCTGCCCACCACGCCGCACAGTGTTTGCTGCCTTGTGCGTTGTGCCCCAGGGTGGGGACCCATGGCCGTCTGGGTGCCTGTCACCTGCTTCTCCGGGGAAGCAAGGACCCTGGACCTCCGAAGGACCCACGGAGCTGGGGGCTCTGCACCTGTTGTCCTCTCTCCCTCCCAGCCCAGACTTTCTGGATTTGTGGGGGCAGAAGCAGAGGTCTTCTCCTATTAACTATTTCAGCTACTCGGAGGCAGAAGCTTTTAGAGGTCAAAGGTCATGAAAGTACACTACTCCTCCATCTTGTCCTTCCCGGGCGGTGGGCTCCGCGTGCCCCAGCTGTGGCCTGACTGAGGCGCTGTCCTCAAATATCGGTAAAGAACTTGAAACTACATCGGTTCCGGTGTCAAAGCTGTATCGAATTGCCTTATTGTAATGGCAGTAATGACCCGAAGTGGGCAGGTGGGAAAGGTCAGTTGTGGAGGCTTTGGGGACACGAGGGTCGGGACGGAGAGGGTGCGCTGGGGGGACCGACTGGAGCCCGTTGCCACGCCCCCAGAGACGCACAGATCCGCACCAGGACTGAAGCGCCCCCACCTGGGGATGTTGTTTACATTCTTGACCGGGACACTGAAGGGGTCGCACAGTGACTTGGTGTGGCCAACCCGGGCACAGCGGCCAGTCGAGACCCTCAGTGTGGTGGCCGTCGGGACGGGGACGACGCGGCAGCCGCGGGGCGCTGGTGCGAGTGTGTTGTTTGAAGGAGGAGCAGTCTCGAAGGCGGGGGCCGTGTCTTCCTGGGCAGAGGAGAGCGGGTGGCCTGGAGTCGAGGGCACAGAGGACATCCAGGAGGCCGCTCGTGCAGCGGGCCGGAGCGCAGGATCTCGGCGCGGCCACACAGCCGAGGTGTGCTGTGTAAATACTCCCATGTGGAGTCCTTTGCTAGCAGCCGCGCCGGGTCCCCTTCTGTCCCCGGTTCTGAGGACAGTCTCTAAACTGTGGGTCTGTAACCCTTCCTTAGCCTGTAGGATGAAAGTCCCTGTTTTTATTTGTTAACCAGCCCCCACTGCATTGTATGATCTTTAGAGATAAAATTCACTGCTCTTTGGTCTGGGAAGTAAGCCGGCCAGGTGCTGGTGGAGCCGGACACTAGAAGCCACCGAGAGCCCGTGGGGTGACTGTTGGTTGTGGACAGCCACTTGCCCCCCACGTGTCCCTCACGGCCCAGGAAGAAGCATGGGATCGGGGGCAGCAGACCCGGCTCCGCGCCTCAGACCAGACTCTGTAGTGAGCCTGGGACTCATCTGTTTCCTGAACCCCAGGGCAGGCGAGGTCACTGTGCCCGCCGGGCCCAAGTCCCGTGTGCTACGTGCTCACCTGGTCTGCAGGTCAATTCAGGGGTCAGTGCCTTGCACCCACCTCCCTGCTCGAGCCCAGAGGCAGGTGGAGGTGACTGACAGTGGACACGGGGGATAGAGGGTCTGTGTCACTGAGAGAGAGTGGAAGGCGTGGCTTGTGTCTGTGCTGTGGATGGCAGGGCGCGCCCCTCGCCCCTGCACTCGGTCAGGCCCTGACCCCCAGTGTGACTGTACTTGGACGGGGGGCTCTTAGGAGACAAAGCTGGGACGTCCTTGGGGTGGGTTCTGGGCCGGAGGACTGGCGGCCTGGCAGAGGGAGAGAGGCCAGTGCCCACAGGAGGAAGAGTGGTGTGAGGACGGAGGGCGGCTGCCCATGGGGGGCTGGGGGCTCCGGCTCACACCGGGCACACACCTTCCAGCCTAAACGGGCGTCTGCGGAGTTGTGTCCCGGCAGCGGAGACGCGGTGGGGGTGCTGCCTGGATTTGCTGCCCAGGATGGACCCCCCCCTCACTGCATTAGTGGGCCAGGAGGAGGGGGCCTGCGCCCCGTCTGCCTCACCCGCCGAGCCAGCTGCCCTCCGCCCCACACCCTGGGCAGTGGCTCCATCACTGCTCCGCTCCCTGGCTCCATCCCTGGCTCCATCCCTGGCCCGCTCCCTGGTCTGCTCCCTGGCAGCCAGTGGCTAAGAGCTGGCGGGCGTGCCCAGAGGCCCCCGTCCTCTTCTGACTGAGGCGCACAAACAGAGCGGTGATGACCTGCCGCTCACGTCCATCGAGTAGAAGTCCAGCACCTGCGGCACCTGGAGGTTGTACTAATGCATACCGTTCTGTGGTTCAGAACACCGAAAGGACGGAAAACACACGCAGGAAGCGTCCTTGCTTCCTACCCTACAGGGTCCTCAGTTAACGCAAGTGCCTGAACCACATCTCATCTTCAATTGCAGCTGGCCACCGCCACCCTGGACGGCAAACTGCAGCTCTTTGTAGCCAAATAACACCGCCGGCTGCTGCGCCGCGGGCGCGAGGGGGACGCTCGGCCGGGCTTCGGATCCACGAGCGGCTGCTCCGTGTCCCGGTCACGGGTGTCCCGCCTGCAGGACGGTCCCTCCTGGAGAAGCGGAGTTGGCCTCCGGCACTTGTGCACAGGATGTGGTCAAGTTACAACAGAATATCCTTCAATAAAAATAACCCAGCGTTTGTTCCTACCAGGCTTTGTCGGGTGAGAGGGGTCCACGCCAAGATGGGGGCTCACAGCCTCCGCTCCGCCTGCCCTGCTTCTGCCTGCAGAATGGGGCCTCTGCACACAGTCTGGCTTCCTGGCCCTTCCTCCCGGTGGGGCTGGGACCCCGGCCCCTACACGACCCCCTACAGAGAGGAACGCGTGTCCTCGGGACGGATGGCAGGGGTCTGCCCTCCAAAGCCCCAGAACCAAGTCTCTCTGGGGCCACCAGGAGGGTCAGGAAGCTTCTAGAATAGTTCCGGATGGCAAGTGGGCAGCGGTATGCAATGCCGCCCAGCCTGGAGACACCCTGGGAAATTCTAGCACCAACCGCCCCATCCCGTCGCCCCTCCCTTCCTAGAGCTGAAGCGCGCTGGCGGCCACCGTCTGAGAAGCCACAGGCGTGACCCCGGGCTCCACGCTGGGGTCCCACACCGACCGGCCGCAAGTGTACGTGCTTTCTCTTGCCATTTTGGAGGAGAAAATTTTAGAAAAACTCATTTTTATTTTTCTAACAGAGTTATTTTATCCATTTATAGTAACTATAGTGTCTCCCGTTGTTAAAGTTAGATCCTTCTAAAACTAGTGAAAAACAGGTAAGCAAAGCATTGATAGGCGAGTGAACCTGCAGAATCTTGCTTAATATTCCTAATTCCAGCTACATCCTCTCAAATTGTTTACTTTTCATATTATTTTTAATTCTGGTAAAATACACGTAACGTAAAGACTGTCTTAACCACTTAAGTGCACAGTTTGGTGGTTTTAACTGTGTTCACTTGGTACGCAGCCCCCACCAACATCCATGTCTCGAATTTTCTCCCGCAAACCGGAAGCTGTTCCCACTGAGCCCGGGCTCCCCTGCCTTCCTCCTCCCCGAGTCCCTCTGTCCATGGATGTGACTGTGGAGTCCTCCTGTGAGGGGAGCCCTTTCGTGTCCCCAGGGCCCATCCAGACCACATTGTGTTCATCCGTCTGTTTGTACGTCAGTGGCCACTTGGGTTTCTTCCCTCTTTTGTGCACCATGAGTGATGCCGCGGTGATCATTGGTGCATGAGGACCTGATCAAGACCTTGCCTCAGTTCTGTCGGGTGGACCCCCGGAAGTGCACCAGGGCCATTTACCTTCCGGCCAGGGTGCAAGAGCACCTGTGTCCTCCACACCCCACTTCCGTGTATGACTTCACGGTAAGTGCTGTTTGTCTTACGTATTGTTTCATTTTTATATGGATTTTCTCCAAATTAAGACCTGGTTCCAGTTACATCAACTAGGATTGAGAAAAAGAAATTTAAAATTACTGAATGTCAGTAATAAGAGCCAAATAATATTTTAGAGAAAAACTAATGTGTTAAAAAAACAACAACCAAACATTACGAAGCTTTCCCAGGGAGAATGAAGGACAGGATAAGCTTGTAAAAGCCACTGCGCAGGTGAGAGCTCCCCCGAGTGGCCGGCCCGGTGGCGCCAGCGACAGGGACGAGCGGGGGAGTGGACAGCAGAGCCCCGGGGCCACCTGTGCCCCGGCCTGGCCTGCAATGGGCAGCCGGGGTTGGTGCCACGGGAGCTGCCTTGCTGAAGGTGTGTGACGCAGTCTCGCCAGGATGGAGATGGTGGAGGTGGGGAGGTGGCCGCTGGTGGAATGGGGGCCCTTGGGGGGGGGTGACAGGGCCCAGGGAGGCAGCGGAGGCCAGGAGGGGGTGGCTGCTGGTGGAATTGGGGCCTGGGGGGCAGAGGACCCCGAGAGCCCAGATGTGGGGGTGCAGCCAGACGTTCTGACAGTTATACAACGGGGCCCAGAGGTGACACAGGCGATGGAGGGAGTCCTT
>PJEM01007787.1:11771-42119 GCA_004023845.1 Helogale parvula | reverse complement strand
GTCTGTAGTGGGTCCTCACGAGTGGAGGTGGGGGTGGGGGCCTGGTGGGCCAGGGCAGGGGGCGGGGCGGCGAGGGGCGCTGACCTCCGATGGAAAATCCCTCCTGTGCTGGTTTCAGTAACTAGGCCCCTGTGAAGGTCCCTCGTGGGGTTTGGATGACAAGATGATTCCTGTTCTGTGGCGTGTGTCATGGGGCTCACACGCTCTTGGCACGCCCATGTTTTTGTCGACAAGAAAGCAAGAATGTGATCGCGGGCTGCCCAAGCCTTGTGCGGAGGGGTGGTCTAAACAAATTCTGGAATAAACAGATTCTGTTCATTTTTGACATTCCCTGAGGCATTCTTTTCAGATTGGGACTTTGCTCTTCATTAGCTGAGGCAGAACTGACTTCATGTTCCGGACTCGGGGAAGGCGCCTGCGTGCTCTGCGTGAGGGTGCTGTTCCTACTGCTGTGCAAACGGTTGACTGTCCCATGGAGCAGCGGCTAAAATCCGTGATCGGGTCTGGAGGCCCATCAGCCTGCAAGCAGGGCCCACGGGAACGGCCCACCGCGCTGGGAAGGGTGACTTTTCGGATCCCTGGTGGCTGCCCGCTGCGGACCTCATTAGGTGGAACTGTATTACGTTACCAGCGTGCAGCTGGTTTTGCTCTGCGGAAAGGGCAGCTTCATCAGGTTCAACCAAACACGTGTTTCGCAGGAGGCCAGCCCGCAACAGTTCAGTCGGCGCCGACTCTGTTTCAGGCCCTACTTAGAAATAACCTGTCAGCTTGTTTCCTCCACATGTTCCCAGCCCAACTCTTGCTGCTGTTAGTAGCTTCACAGTGACTCCTGAGCCCCCGGGGCTGCTGGCCCAGGGGGTCTGGGGTCTGGGGTCCGGGCTCGTTCGGACACTCCCCTGGGGTGAGTGACTCTCCGCTCGGCCCCTGGGGTTCCGGCCGCGGGTGTGGCCCCCGGGCCAGGAGGACCGCTCACACTCCCTGGGAGCCGCTCCACCGGGGGTTTCACCAGAGGATAAACAAGTGGATTGGTGGAGCTTAGGCGCAGGAGAGGAGGGCCAGGGGCCCAGAGGCAGGAAAACGAGCAGCATGAGAGAGAAGTCATGAGTTCGAGGAGGAACAGAGGTGCTTGTGTGTGATTTCGGAGTTGAGGACGAGAAAACTGAGGCCGTGCGGAGGGGCAGCCCTCCCAGGGAGGCGTCCCAAGGAAGATGGGGACAGGCAGGGTGGGGGTGGGCAGGGGGGCGGGCCCGCGCAGGGTGGTTCCTCCACGGGGCACAAGCCTGGGAGTCAGGGCAGGGGGCCCGGTGCCCACAGACCCAAGGGCACTGCAGGCAGGGCACTTCTGTCCAGATCAGCATCAGTGTGGGCTGAGGGGTCTGCAGGGACATTTCATTCTGCTGGTGGTGCTAAATTTAATGCTGTCACCAGAGGAACCAGCTCTTGTGTTCACTTGGTGAACGAGTGTGGTGGGTGGAGTCGATGCCGACCTGCGTGGAATCGGGAGCCTGCCGGTTCGTGGCTCCGGCACACGTGCCCCTGAAGCCTTGGGGTGAGCACGTGGCTCTCCACCTGCATGCGCGACAGGCCCTTGTCACTTGTCACTTGAATAGCAGGCCACCTGCTTACAGGGAGAAGCTCCAAGGTGCATCGTGGGGAGGATTGTGGTGACACAGCTGGATGAGAGAGGGAGGGTGAGCGCCATATGGTCCTTTCTCTCTGCAGTGCAGGCTCAGCGGAGAGTCTCGGATTTCGGCCTCGGCCCGCGCTGGCTGCAGTGCTGCCCTTGGCGGACACGGCGCTTGTCCGTGGCCTCTGCCCTCCAGGAGGCACCGTGCTTCTGTGGCTCAGGTATCTACCAGGCATGGAGAAAACACTAAACTTTCCACCAAAACCCTGGAATTTTGCTCTCAGACCTGCGTCCCAAGTGCCCTGGCACACTGAGTCACATTCCAGCCGCGGCGGATCAGCCCAGGCGGCTCAGATGCATTACAAGTAGATGAGAAAATATGAAAATAAAAGCCTTCCTAAGTGAAACCATACTGGTTTTTCTTCCACTGTGAAATAAATAAAATAATGTTTTTCTTTCACAGATACGGAATGATTCCATGCAGTTTGCTGTTATTTTTTTAAATTTTTAAATGTTTTATTTATTTTTGAGAGAGAATGAGACACCCAGCATGAGCAGGGGCGGGGCAGAGAGAGAGGGAGACACAGAATGTAAAGCGGGCTCCAGGCTCCGAGCTGTCAGCACAGAACCCGATGTGAGGCTCAAACCCATGAACTGTGAGATCATGACCTGAGCCAAAGTTGGATGCCTAACTGACTGAACCCCCCAGGTGCCCCTGCTGTGGTTGTTTTAAAGGAAACTATACTTCAAAAATTTGTGGGGGATAGCTAAGTTAGATACTTGTAGTTCTGAATGAAGAAAAAATATTTTGCTCTTCAAAAAACAGCATTAGGAAAGTCAGCAGGCCCGGGACAGGAGGAGCACTGATAATACAATACGTTCACTGGGTCAGGCAGAGGCTTATGTCTACACAATACTAGAACCACGATAGTTGGTAAAAAAAAAAAAAGGCAACCAAAAATGGGCAAGACTCATGAACAGGCACTTGGTGAAAGAAGATACATTATGGCAATTTGAGGGAACTCGCTCGACGGCGCCCCCTGGGGAGGCTCAGAGCAGACCAGGAGCCCCTGTGCACACTCACATGACCGCCAGAGACTGAAGGGACCGAGTGGCTTTGGCAGGGGCACCACTCCCCCGGGGCATGCTGGGTCTGCCGATGGAACACCAGATGATTCAGTCTGGACACATGTTTGCAGGTTATCAAAACGTTGTACGTGCATCAACCCTGTGTTTCAAATTCCGCTCCACGCTGGAGGTGGGGTTACGTAAGATGTGTGAGAACATTCACAGAGGCTTTGTTCTTGGTGCTCAGATGCGAACTAGCCCAATGCCTCCCATCAGGGGTGCGGACAGACTGCCGCACATGCGTGCAGCAGACTTCTGATAGATCAGGGGCAGGATGGGTCTCAAGCAATAATGCAGAGTAAAGGAATCCACATAGAACGCAGTGCGCAGTCTTTGACTCAGGTTATGGGAAGTTCTGGAACAACTGAAACCTACAGCAGGAATGGTAAGCTTGTGGTAGGGGCCAGTCTGGACAGCGTCACAGGCCGGTTTCTGGGGAGATGGCCATGCTGTCATCACATGTCACTCGTGGGTTCCCTCAGTGTGTGTGTTTGCAAGCTAAACACACTATGTAAAGGACACCTCAAGAGAACATTCTTTAAAACACACACAGAAGGCTGTGTGCACATTTCCAGGAACGGTTGGGGGATGGCATGTGACCAGCGTTTTAGCTGTAGAGCTGAGGATCTAAAGTCCACCGCACTTCATTCCCGCACCTCTTCAGCCACGTGTGGGCTGCACCCACCATGTCCCAGGCCCGCTCTGGGTCCATGGAAACACACGGCCTAACGGTAAGGAATGGCGGGCCCTCTTCCCGGGCCAGCCGCCCTCTGCTAGGCTCATTCATACAGACCAATGGCCACAGCCATGGCTTTGTCCCTACAGGGTCTTTGTAACGATTTTGTTAAGTTTAGAGAGAGAGTGAGAGAATGCACAAGCTGGGGCGAGGGGCAGAGAGAATCCCAAGCAGGCTCTGCACTGTCAGGACAGAGCCCAACTTGGGTCTTGATCCAAAGACCCTGGGATCGTGACCTGAGCCCAAATCAAGACTGAGCCACTCAGGTGCCCTTGTAATGATGTTTTAATTACCTGAAGGCCCACCACTCAAACTCCAGAAAGGGTCAGAGGCCAAGGCTTTAATTCCACCAGGTATAAATGGAAAATAATAGATCTTGGTGAGTGAGGATTCTGGATGAGTGGTAGAAGTACGTGCAATAAAATATTTATGCAAAGGGGAAGTGTTACATATTGAGTGGTGAGGGCAAGCTGAGGGCCTCAGCATCCCCTCAGGTGGGGTGTGTGTGCCCAGGACGTGGAAACGGGAAAAACAAATGGTAACTGATAGAAGTCACGGTCCTGCAGTTCACAGATACCTTGGTAAATTACAAGGAAAAGGCAATCTTCCCCACAGTCTAATCTCTAGAAACCTATAGACTAAGCTTCCCAGGCCCACCCCCCTCCCCTCCACAGCGATGTGGGAACGAAGGGCAGGAAGGAAACGGCAGATGAGACAGAATCTCCTCGTCACCTGCAGCCCAGTGACGAGTCTTGAGGCGGCAGAGAACACACGTCTCCCGGACTCCCCGCCGTCTCCGTGCTGACGCTTGGCCGGAGAGAGAACGACCTTCGCCCGACAACGGCCAGGCCCCCAGCGTCCGGGGAGTCTTCTTCAGCAGGTGCCGTCCCGCTGGAGCCTCCCCCAGCTCCACAGCATGTGACCAGTCTCTCCTGGCGGTCCCGGGGCAGCCCCTCTGCCCGCGGGTCCTGTCCCCGCACTTTAATAAAACCTCCTTTTTGCACCAAAGACGTCTTCAAGGATTCTTCTTGGCCATCGGCTCCAGGCCCCCCATTGTCCCCCCAAAACTTCACCACTGAGTGCTTCTCTGTCCCGTGTTCACACACCATGTCCACTTGAGTGACGGTGCTGGCCTTCCCTCCTCGCTCCCGTTGCCCGGATGCCACTGTGGGGACAGCGCGTGGGCTCTCGTCCCCGAGCTTAGTGTGTTCACAGGCGTGTGGCACAGACCTCCGTCCCCGGTGCCTCTCCGGGGGCACGTGCGCCTGTCTGCCGCCTCGTTCTCGGAGACCCTGCCCTCCCGCCTGCACGCGAGACCTCACTTCATCCCGGCGCCCCCTTCTGTGCCCGAGGGGCTGGGGGGAGGCGTCCCGGCACGCGGCGGCAGGCACGGGTCACGCGGGGCTGTCGGGCACCCGCGGGGGCGTCACCGCCTCGCAGCGCTTGCGTGGTGAGTCAGGTGGCTGCGGCCCTTGGCGCATGTGCCTGGCTTCTCCCTCGCGTGGCCTCCTGCCCGCTCTGCGTCTCAAAACCACAATTGCTGCATAGTTTTCTTTTGCAACCGATTCAAATGCTATGCGGTTTCTCCGGATTTCGCTGGGGTTTGAGCCACATCTTTGTATCTCTTTTCCCTCATATTAGAAACACCTGCAGTCAAGGATTTCAAGGACTGGAAATCGATGAGAGGAGAGTGAGGCTTTTACTTCCTGGACGGAGACCGAATCTCAGGACGTAAGCGTCTGCGCAGAACGCGGCGAAGCTGGGCGCCTGATCCGGGAGGGACGCCCTGTGTGCACATGCCACACACCGACTACCTGAAGCCAGAGCGTGAGGGAAGCCGCGTCAGGCTGCAGGCAAACTATTTGTCCTGGAACATTCGGCTCGTGTTTTAATTCTAATCATCTCAAGCTGGTGACAATTTCCCTGTTGGTTGTGAACCTTAAGGAAATAGAAGAGGTGAAGGAATCTTGGAAAAGAGGTGCGCGCTGGCTGGGGGTTTTCTGCAAAACAAACTGGCACCAGGGGCTTCAGGCTCAGGGGCAGGGCCGAGCGGGTCTGTGTCTCCGCACCATGTGACGGGCAGCCGCGGCATCAGCGTCTCCGAGGCGGAAGGTCAACGTGCAGGGGCAGGCGCACTCTGCAAGCCCCCGCGGCCGCGCCACCGCCGAGTCTGTTCATGTTCCACAGTAAATCCCACGCCCACGCCCAGATCAACAAACAGGGTGAAGTGGGTGGTCACCTCTTCGAGGGGGCCGCGGAGTCACGAGGGGGCGGGCCCCGGATCTGTTGCAGGCACGGCACAGCCCTGCGGGCTAGAGCACGGTCTCCGCCTGCGCAAGTCCGGCGCCTGCCGTATCGGCCTCTGCTTGAGCCCCAGCCCGGGTCCCAGGCCTGGGGGCCAGCCGTCCCTTCGCCCCCGCTCCGCTCTGGGTCGCCGGGTGCCGCGTCCCGGAAAGGACAGCCGTCTGTAGGGTCAGCACAGCCAAGGTGTGCGGCAGGGGTCCAGGGCTGCCCTCCGGCAGCCTCTTGTCCCTGACCCCCATCTCCGCGGGGCGGGGCCGCGGCGGCCGTGCTCTCCCGCTGCTGTGAGTTCCGGGGCGGGGGGGGGGGGGGGGGTGCTTCCAAGATCCCAGTGTCTGTGGCCGCGTTTCTCACAGTACCGTGCAAGTGGTGAAATGGCCGCTTTGGGGTCATTATGTTAAAATACCTGCCTCAAAAGCCTGACTGAGGAGGAAGACTCTTTGGGCAAAGGCACCCAGCGGGATGGCGGTGACGTCTCTCGGACACTGCGGTTCCTCAGTGGTTCCTCGCACAGGTTTCAGACCAGACGTTGTGCCCGGGACCTGGACCTGAGGCCCGCGGACTCCCTCCTGACCGGGCAGCAGCGGGTGCGCCCCGCCCCCACCCGCACTGGCCCTGCGGTGCTCCCCTGCGCAGCTCCCCGCACTCACCCCTGCACAGCTCCCCTGCCAGGCTCCCAGCACTCACCCCTGCGCAGCTGCCCGCACTCACCCCTGCGCAGCTCCCCTGCCAGGCTCCCAGCTCTCACCCCTGCGCGGCTCCCGACCGTGCTGGTCCTCGGGGGTTGATGTTGGTGAGTACTTAGAACGCTCCAAGTTTTCCAAACACCACTGCAGAATTCGCAGCTGTTAAACTTACAGGTGACCCCACCCGTGCGGCCGTGCGTCGGTCCTGCTCGAGGTCGGAAATGGTCCCTGGGGCGGCCAGACCTGCTGGTGCCCTCCTGCCCCCGGGCCTCCTCCTGTCCTGGGCGGCCGCCTGGGGCACGGGTTTCTTCTCCCAGCAAGGTTGACTTTACATGTTCACATAAAATACCCAGCTTTGCCTTCGACTTAATTTTCTTTAACGTCCTTACGACCATAGAGGAGTAACTCGCTCACGACTTGTGTTACTTTCTGCTATTAGACGCTCTTGTACGGCCTTCCTTCCTCTCCATCGCCTGTTGTCACACGCTGGCCACCGAGTTATTCTTCACACAATTTCATAAGTGATCGTTTTACTAAGAGAATTTTAAATGTTTATGTCGGAGACAGAAGAGTAAACTGGCTTATTAAAGGGCATGTTAGCTTTTAAACAATCAGAAAATCAATTTATCAACAGATTTTGATCACATGATTATACATGATATATATTTTGTAACTTTTCAGGTTTTAATTACCAATTAAGTGTCAGCTAATGTTTTTATAATTACTAATTTGCTTACAATATGGTTAATTTTACAACTTTTAATGCTTTTTGTTTTAGACCATAGTTTAGGATGCAAATGACTTTTTAAAAATATTTTTTAATGTTTATTTTTGAGAGAGACAGAGACAGACAGAGACAGAGACAGAGCACAGTGGGAAAGGGGCAGAGAGAGAGAGGGAGACACAGGATCCGAAGCAGGCTCCAGGCTCTGAGCTGTGAGCACAGTCAGACGCCAGGCTCAAACCCATGAACAGTGAGGTCATGACCTGATCAGAAGTCAGACGCTCAGCCGTATGAGCAAACACAGGCGCCACTAAGTTTGACAAGATTTTTACCGGAGTGCTGGTCACACCAGGGGCTAGGAGTGTGCAGCTGTGGGGGCCAGTGGCCGCCAGGCCTCCGTGCGGGGAGGGGCAGGGGCCAGGCGGCAGGTGCAGGCTGCAGCGTGAGCAGGGTGGCCCCGAGCCACGGTCATCACTCAATCGTCTGCCCCTGTGGCTTTAGCTGGAGCTGGTGGGAAGGCTCTGTGTGATGACCGGTCCTGTTTTGACGTTTCCACTTGTAGTGACAGCAGTGCCTCACTTGTGTGCAGCTTCTGGGGGGAGGGCACAGTTCACAACACGCCACTGTCCCCATGGTAACTCTGTGCGCCCAACAGTGTCACAGCTCAGGGGCCCTTCTCAGGCCCATCTCACAGCTGCAGACACTGAGTCTGAGGAAGGGGCTAGCGGCCCAGTGGGCAGCGGCACGGCGACGGCTTGGCCACCGCCTGGCTGCAGGGGGTCTCCCGTGGGCATCTGTGGGCGTTTCCGGCAGGAGACAGAAGCCCTTGGGCTTGTCCACGTATTGGAGGGTCTGAGCTTGTCCACTTATTGGGGGGTCTGTGCACACCTGCAGGACGTGCGAGTGAGAACCCAGAGCTGGCCTCACTCATGGCAGCTCCTTGGATTGGGCCTCCCATTCCGGATTTGGTGCCTTTAGTCACCCCTGCTGTCCAGGGGTGACGGTGGTCAGGACCACGGGCATGCCCCGCCCCTGGGCAAGGTGCTCTGAGTCCCCTCACCTGCACCTCTGGGGCACGGCCACCGCAGGCGGTGTGCCGTCTTTGCACAGGTGCGGGGACAGGGGATGTGTGACGGGGTGGGGGACGTCCTCGCGCTGGAGGAGGCCCCGGGTGGCGATCGGGGGCAGCCGCTGGCCCCGTCGGCCGGAAGCAAGACCAGAGGCCATTCAGGATCAAGGGATCCTGTTCCCAAACAACCCAGAAGCCTGACTGCCCTTGACCCCTGAAGCCTCGAATCTGCGCCTGCTCCCAGACTCCCGCGAGCAGGCAGTGGGCTGAGGAAGGCCCTCGGGAGACAGGCCCCCGGGGCAGGGACCGGGGGCAGGAAGTCTGTCAGACGGATCACTGGGGGCAGGCCGGTCAAGGTCCTTGGCCCACGCCCACTGGGGGCAGGATTTCTTCATTTCTCGGGGCGAGTGACACCTCTACTTTCCCCTCCAGGTGGGAGTTTCATGGTGGGAAGCCTGTGTCTGCTCTGTACCTCTTGGACGGCCGGGTAGGAAGGCCCAAGGGTGATGAGTGTCTGTCCTCTGCTGGGAAGGCATGGAAGCCTGACTGGGGGCCGAGAGGAAGGAGGGAAGGGGCTTGTCCGCCAGGCGGCGGGACCTGCAAGGGGCTGAGCAATAGGAAGCCCAGGAGACGCCCTCCATCAGCTCTGGGGTCCTGGTCCCAAGGGACCCCCCCAGGGCCAGGATGAGGGGCCCGAGCATGGAGGCGTCCCGCTGGGACCTCGGAGCCTCACAGAGCCCGGCCCTCCCTGGTGGGTCCTGGTGGGGTCCGGTGAGCCAATAGGCGCTGCGGGGAGACTGGCGAGCTCAGCATTCAGGACCTGGGCAGCGGTGGTGACGCCGCAGCAGAGAGCGGATGCCCGGTGGTAAAGGGGGCACAAGACCAGGAGGAGGATCACCCTGAGCTGGCGGGCACTGGTGGGAGTCGGGGTCCCGGAGCCGGGTGACATGATGGACACACAGTTACTCTGTGCACAGCCGCTCCCGCCGTGTGGCATGCTCACTTTCCCCAGCGAGCAAGGTGCACCTGCTTGTTTCGGTTTGCCAGGGGATCTCAGGGCCCCAGGTGCTAAGGGAGGTGACGTGTCACGTCACATCATGTCACGTCACGTCACGTCACGTTGCAGGTGTCCTCACGGCAGGACACTCTCTTCTTTGAGCACGTAAATGCCCAGGGCAGGGAAGCCTTCTAGCTTGTTCGGTTGTGCAGTCGGAGGGTCCTGGGAGAGGGGGTGTGGCAAGGACCTGGTGGAGACCTGGGTCTGGGGATGAGGCCCAGGAGGGAGGTGTAGGGATGTGAGCGTGCACCGGTGTGTGGGCCTGCACAAGTGTGTGAACGTGCATGAGGGTGTGGGCCTGCACAAGTGTGTGGGCCTGCCCAAGTGTGTGAACGTGCACAAGTGTGTGAGCCCGCACAAGTGTGTGAACGTGCACAAGTGTGTGAGCCCGCACAAGTGTGTGAACGTGCACAAGTGTGTGAGCCCGCACAAGTGTGTGAACATGCACAAGTGTGTGGGCCTGCCCAAGTGTGTGAACGTGCACAAGTGTGTGGGCCCGCACAAGTGTGTGAACGTGCACAAGTGTGTGGGCCCGCACAAGTGTGTGAACGTGCATGGGTGTGTGAGCCTGCACAGGTGTGGGAGCCTGCACGGGTCTAATTTTGCCTGAGAATCTGCGTGTGGAAGGGTGTGTGACCTGCCCGGCTGTTCGAGTCTGGGGGTGACTCCTGAGGAACGGAGGGACTCCCTTCCTCTGCTTTGCTGTCCCCGCACTTTCCCCTGACAGCTGGTTGCCAGAGGAGCCTGCACTTGCATCGCGCCTGCGGGTGACCAACGAACTTGTGGGCTGTGCTGGGGACCCCATCCCTCCTCACTCCCTCTGTCTTCAGAGGAATTTCATTCCTGGCTCCAGGCCTGGTCCCCCTGGGCCCACGCAGGCCCCCTGGCCCTCCCGTGTGCCTGCAGGCCCCCGCGCACCGAGAGCTCCCCCAAGGCGCGCCCCCCAACCTCGGGTGTGTGCAGCAGGACTCGGTTTCCAGGCCTGCAGTGTCGGGGCAGGGAGAGCCCACACCGCGTCTGCACCCTCCAGGGCTGCTCACATCCCATCTGTACCTGTACATTGGGCTGCAACCAGCCAGGGTGGCTCTCCAAGCCTGGTCCAGATCCCCGACTGACCTCCCCTGCCCCTGGAAAGCCTTCACCTGGTGGGCCGTCCGTCACAGTCTCTGTCCCTACGTGGGCCAGCTGTGCGCTAGGCAGCGTCCCACGCTCTGTGGGCTGGTGCCCCCGACCCCGCTGGAGCCCTGGCTTCTTGGAGCTCCTTCCTGGACCGAGAACCCTGCCTCCAGGAGTCGCCTCCGCTCGTGCAGCCCGAGACCAGCTCGGAGTTAAAGGATGGGTTTGGTGGCTCGAGGCGGCAGGTGCGTCCGTGCCGTCCCACGCGTGTGCACACGGCTGCCAGGTTCGTGTCGCCATGCAGGGCCGGGGCGGAGGCTCCGGGCAGACGGCTCGCGGTGGGTGCTCTGGCCGTGGCTCATGGTAGGCGCTGCCGGGCACCGCCGTCCTCGTCCCTCTGTCCCCTCGAGGTTGGCTCCTCCCCTGTTGGACCCTATTTCCCAATGTGAGTCACCGGGAATGGAATCCACGGACACAAACGGAGCTGGTTATTAGGTGTTTATTCTAGTTCTGCCGAATGACCCTCCCGAGTAGGTGTAAGTCCTGGGAAGAGCCCGCCGGGCAGCAGCTTGGGGCTCACGCGGGCCAGAGTAGCCAGTCCCCGCCGCCCAGCATGGGGCGGCAGCTAACTATCCCACGGGCAGCGACTGGACGACTTTCACCTGTTGACTTTGCCTTTTCCAGGTGGGGTTGTTGTAACAGAATCGTAAGAAACAGGTTTACTGAGTTACGCTCCTAGGGGTACCAGAATGGAAGTGGGCGAGCGAAAACAACGGTGGGTAATTTGGGGTCTAAACCTCGACCTCCACCCACTCTGCGCTCCCGCTGTCCCACACCTTTGGCTCTTCCTGCCGTGGTGACACACCCTTTTCTGTCGTATTCTTCGAGGGTGAGTCCTGGGCTCCGAGGGTGCCCCACGCCCTGGTGGTGTCACGGTGTCGTGGGGTCAGCAGCCATCGGCTGTTAGTCACCTTCTCGCCTGGACCCTCCGAGCCCACCGACCGTTCAGAGCACGTGATGGTACACAACTTCAGGGCTGAGCCCATTGGCCAGACCGGCTGCGTCTGTCCTGCCGCGTCTGTCCTGCCCTCCGAGTCCGCGGGCGGCATGGGCTCCAGGCCTGTGGTCGGCCCCACGCCGTGCTCACCTCTCGCACCAGCTCCACTCCAGCCCGTGAGCCGGCGGGAGCCGTTCCTGACCGTCCCCAGTCTCGGGGACGAGTGCACCCCACGGCTGTGTGACTGCAGGCTGGTGGGGGTGGTGACATGGGTGCCGCGGGTGAATGTGCTCGCCCTCCCCGGGGGCCTCAGCTCGTGCCAGCAATCACCGTGTCAACGAGGGAGGGAGGACCGGTCCGCACGGCTCAGCGGGTTCCTGGCCCGTGTCCCACCCGGCCCAGGAGGTGTTTCCGGGAGAAGGGACCCCACGGCGGTGAGCCTGGGGGACGCCGCAGGCTCTCACCGCGGGGCTCCGTGTGCGGGCTGGCCCGCTGGGCACACGCCACACAGCAAGGAAGCTGTCGTATTTTATACGCGGCTGCCTGGTATTTAGGCCACCAATGAGCCTGTCCCTTGAAACCTCGGTCAGTACCTTCATGGAAGGTTCTGGAAAGCACGTGTACGTCACGAAAAGGTGGTGTGTGGCAAGTATTCAGAACTCGTTAAAGTTCCAAGTCCCAGACTCACCTCTGAACCTTCTCAAGTGGCCGGACCTTTGCTTCCTGGCTTGTCAGCGCCGGACCCCGCCCTCCGAGCCCCCTCAGCGGCCTTGTGGGGACAAGGCTGCGGCGAGAGGGAGGCCTCGCCTGCCGGCTTCTGTCGGAAGGGCCGGGGTCTTCCACTCCAAGAGTTAGTAGAGAAATAAAACAAAAACAAAAGTTGCTGCACTTTCTGAATGACTTTATGTCTCTCCCGAAGACCTTCCTGAGGCGATGGTTCAGTCTCCTGTCTGGTAGCCGCAGAGACTTAAAGCGGGAGCTTTTGGTATTTGAGAAAAGGTCGAGGTTACTTCCCTTGGGTGCACAGCACCCACAGGCCGACGGTGAGTGGGTGGCAGTGAGCTCTTGGCCCCGTGTGCCTGGCCCCGGTTCATCAGAAGATGTGGCGTTTTCTGGAGCCGTCGGGCCGTTTGCCTGGAAATGTGCTGTTTCTCTGCCTTTGTCCAGAGGAGGGAGGCCAAGTTGGCCGGGCGCCTCCTGACCTTTTCTTGGCCGGAGGGGCCCCCGCCGGGGGAGGAGGTGGCGGGTGCAGACAGTGAGACAACTGTGGGGCTCTGTGTCAGCCGACGCCGGGCACGGGCGGCCGGGCCACGCTGCGTGACTCGGCTTTGTCAGAGCGCACCAGCGTGCCCCTGGGTCTAGGAGAAGGACCCCACACCTTTCTCATGGGACAGTTGCAGAGCAGCTGAGGGAGCTCCGGAGCGAGCAGGACACAGGGCCTTCGGGGCAGGGCGGCCGACGGCTGCGGGATGGACGTTCCAGGGCCCAGACTTCCAGAAATCAGCCCCAGGCCCAGCGGTCCTGTGTGTTCTGAGTGACCTTGGAGTGTGGAACCTGGAGGAGACGTGTCCGCCGCCTGGGCTGGTGGGGTAGAGACAGCACGCACGGACAGGCAGGAAGGAAATACACGAGCGCCTCTGAAAACGGTCGGCTCCTGGAGACGGGAGACCCCGTGTGACCCCATCCTGAGTGAGGAAGGACGGAGCCGCGTACCTTGGTGGGTGTTGGCCGTGCGATAAATACCGAGGAGAGGTCATGGTCAGAAACGAGGACGAAACGGTTGGAGACGTGCAGGGCGGCCCGCTGCAGGAGGGCCAGCCACACAGGTGCGGTGGCCGACAGGAGGCGGTCCTAGTGTGGACGGAGTGTGGCTCTGTCTGGGCCCAGCGAGCAGGACCTGGGTGCGCCCCGCCGTCTGCACAGGAAGTGGCCGCGGGGCCTGTGAGCGCGCCCACGCAGCACACGATGGGGACACACAGGCCCCGCAGGGGGAACAGGGTGTGTTACAAGGGGGGCCGTGAGGGCGAGTATTCCGCTCCTGAGGACGTGAAGCTTGGGAAGGTGCAATGCACCGGGCACCCAGATACGAGGGCAAGGCCCGGAGCGGCCACGGCCCCGCTGGCCCCCGCTGAACCCTGCAGGTCCCCAGGAGCGGACACGGCCCCGCTGGCCCCGCTGAGCACCTGCAGGTCCCCTGGAGCAGCCACGGCCCCGCTGACCCCGCTGAGCACCTGCAGGTCCTCGGAGTGGATACGGCCCCGATGGCCCCGCTGAGCACCTGCAGGTCCGCGGGCTTGTCCGAGGGAAACCGGAGGGAGGAGCCCGCTCTCCGCCTGCTCATGACACGCCCTCATCACCCAGGTCGTCCACAGCCAGGACGAGAAGGGCACAGGACCAGGTTGGGTGCCAGAGGGCACCAGCGAGCACCTGTGCTGCCATCACCCCCGAGACCCTGAGAGAGGATTTCTGGATAATGAGCCGGTGGTGTTCTGTGCAGGGTCACTGCAGCCCCTTTGACTCAGACCTGCCCTCAGGCTCCTTCGGGGGCTCAGCCCTCAGGCCCTCAGGCGTCACGGCCAGCTTCCCCGCACGCCCCTGCCGCCTGATCGCTGGGCGTCTCTGGTGCTCTGTGCCTCCGGCTGCCCCCGCCCACAAGGCCCCCTTCACTGGAAGGCCGTCATCACCGTCCTGCCCGCCTTCAGGGGCTTCCTCGTCTGGGGGATCGCGCCCTTTCTCCCACCAGTGGAAGGACGGTGTGGCCACGGGGCTGGCGTGAGCACAGTCGTGCAAAAGGCTGGGGGAGGGGCAGACACGCGCACCGCTCCCAGTCGGCCGTGTGCCCATCACCTTCGTGCAGACTTCCTGGGCTCCTGTGTCCCGGGGACAGCCTCCGGCGGCTGGGATGCTGGCGGGGTGCGTGGTCCACCCGGGGCCTCAGCCCCACGTGGCAGGCTGGATTCTGGGGTCAGGAGCAGCATTTCTTCCCTGTATTTCACCACAAGGACCTCCATGACTGCTGAGATGCTTGTTTTGGCGCTAAGGATTTTTTCTCAGAACAAACTTAGTGATGAAAGTGGCTAATTTGCATATTTACAGGAAGTAAAACTTGAGCCAAAATCGTTCCATTGGGTTCACTTTGGCAGCTTCTTAAAAAACTTCACTCTAAAGGAGCCGCTACCTGTTCCATGTGATTCTAGAGCATGTCACTGAGGCTTTAGAGACCCTGCCACTCCCTGTGGCGCCAGATTTGGAGGCACGAGGAACGAGCCGTGGGAGGAGGGGGACGTGGGCCACCTGTCTGCAGGGGTGCGGCAGCCTTGGATGAAGCCAGTGAGTGGACTTGAGGGACCCTGGTTCTCGGAGGGTGTTGACAAGTGATAGATTTGCCTTGGTTTCTGAAGCTTTGCTCTGGGCCCAGGGGTCGGGCAGCGAGACACCAGGAGGCACACACCCTAAAAGCACCCTCACTCCGGGCCCCGACTCAAGGTCTGGTGTCCAGTGTGCCCTCAGGTTTGGAAATCCTCTGAAAAGCCACGGGACGCACGGAAACTGATCTGGTGGCCGCCACAGCACATCGGGGGGAGCACAGAGGAAACCCGGCTGAGGGGCGGGCACAGCAGGGTGGAGTCCGGGGCAGGACCGTGGGGGCCTCCGGTGCCCTCTCCTGAGGCCCCGGGCTCTGCCGGCCTCCGGGCGTAACAACACCCAGGGCTGTGGTCAACAGTCGGCCGCGCTGCTCTCACTGGGGCTCTGCTGTGCAGCGAGTGAACTGTGCGGCCCGCACACTGTGACCGCCCGGCCGGCCCTGGGCCCGAACGCAGACCGCCTCCTCAGCCCTGAGGACCCGGCCAGACCTCGGCAGGCGGGTTAGATTCCTCTCTGCGAGGCTGACCACCGTGTGGACGAGAGGCCACTGACCTTCGGGGAGGGCTGTCAGCCCCGACCTGGAGAGACCGCAGCCGGAGAGGAGCTGTGCAGTGTAGACAGTGGCAGGACTTTCTTGGGGAAAAATGGATTCTAACAGGCTGAGGACACGTCCGTGTTTTCTAACCGAACTGAGGACATGTCCAGCGGAAGGAGCGGTGGCTTGTCCTCCCGTGGCTCACGGAAATCGGCGTTCGTCCAGCCCAGTGATTCCAGGGATTAAGGCAAAATGTGCCCCAGATGTGATGCAGGACAGACTGAGTGATCACGGCTGGGCCTCCACAGCAGTGCAGGAACCGGGGAGACCCTGTGCCTCCGGGGAAGCGGCCCCCGCGCGCGCGCCTGCCGCTCTGGGCTCCTGGTCCCGCAGAGCCTCCACTCACCGAGCGGGGGCGGCGGCTCAGGGCCCAGCGGGGCCCCGACTCCTATGTGCCCCCGAGGTTACTAGGCCTCAGGAAGTGCAGCCTTCAGGATCTCGGCCACATCCCTGTTTGGAGGCTTTGGAGCGGAGCCATCATCCCCCCTGGGGCTGACGAATACCGGGTTCCAGGGGACGCCCTGTGCCTTTACGACTGCTTTGTTTCTTGGACTCCCGAGTCTTACAAATCACAAGTATGCTTGCGAAGTGGTGCAATCAATGTGTTTCTTCACTGTTGACTGTCAGGGCCAGTGCGATCCGATCCCAAACTGGGCATAAAGTGTAGAAACCCAGGGCGCGTGCCGGGGACATTTCTTGGTGTCGTTCTCCTAACATGTGAAGATTTAGCATATCCGTGACCCTCTTCTGTCATTTCTGATGATCACCGTCTTACATGCTCTGAGCATAAAGCTGTTCCACGCTCTTCTGTGCTTTCTCCACAGCTGCCACGTCTCCTCTAGTCAGCTCTTTCACGGACACTGTCGTGTGCAGTCATGTGCCGTGTTCTCTTCCAACAACCTGGACCTCGGGCCTGGAACAGTGTTCTGTGCTAAGAGTACAAAAATTTTAATCCTATTAATCCCTGGAATCATATCAAGCACATTGTCTTATATTTACTTCTATTTCCCCAGATCTTTTACAGACGCGGCCAGAAAATACATGAGGCCCTTGGAAGCAGAGCTCAACGCCCAAGTGATGCTCTCCGAGCCGGTAACAGGAAACGTGAAAATCATTCTCGACACACAACGCCTTTCAGTATTTCTCATGCAAAAATCACTTGAATTGGCTGCTTCGTGCTCTCCCTGCTCCTCGTCCGAGTTAGATAATACACAGCCGTGCTCCACTGCGGGGCCTGGGGCTCGCTTTCAGGACCTTTTGTCAATACATCTGTGTCTAATGATGTATTTGTACTTGTACATACAATTTTGTTATCCTTTCCAGGGAGGAGAAACCTTGAGGCTTAAGTTACATCTGTAATATTTTTTTCAAAAATAAGAAACCAAAGCAATATTACAAATGACAGTCAGTAGTGGTGTGTGGAGTGGTGGGTACATGGGTGTTGGTTGTATTTAATCTCAGTGGATTTATAGTTATTAGATCATTTCAAGGGAGGCTTCTGGTTCAAGTCTGTTTGTGGGCTGGGTTTTTCTATGTCTTCCAATCCTTGATCGTCAAAAATAGTACGACCTTTGTGTCACCCGAACTAGCCGCGTGCTTTTGGATTCAGAAAAGTCACCTGACAAAGATGGAAGAAAACGGAAAGGCTGTTCCTTCATGTGAGAAGAATCCAGAAGTAGTGGCTCGTGCCGATGGCGGGGGCGCCGAGGCCCGGGCCTGGGGGCCACGTTGGAAACAGGGTGCTGGGGAGTGGGCCGGGCTTCTCAAGATGCAGAAGAGGGTCAGGAGAAAATGAAGTCTTCTTCAGACAAATATAGCTGTGCCAGAGCTTGTCTTTTTCTCACGGATGTCAAGCATTCAAGCAAAAAGCACCAGAGCAACAAAGGAGGCAAAATGACTGAAAGTCAAATAATGGAAGCAGCTCCCCAGGGGACCTCAGCTGGGGACATCAGAATACCTTAAATCAGGGGGTTCCAGGAAGTGGAAGAAAATACAGCCAATTCCATCAGGTACGTGCGATCTATAAAGAATCGAAAGGGCATTCTAGAATTAAAAACCAGGGTAGCTGACATTTAACACTCAGCAGGGGGATGTAACAGCAGGTCACACACAGCAAGACAGGGTCAATCCATCCTTAGGAAGTGTCCTGGGTCCAGCACCAAGACGGGAGAGAGGAAATCTCAACGGGCAGGTAGGCGTCTATGATGCTGTGACGTAGGAAACAAACCGAGTTACAGAACCAGAGGAGACAGAATGAAGTCGTAGCAAAGCCTGAAGCAAGAAACACTGGCTGAGATGTTTCCTGAATTACAGTAAATGACACCAAGCCGTAGATTGATTCCACCACCCTCGAGGGGGGCGGGCAGAAGTGAAGATTACTAGTCGCTTCATAGTAAAACCACCAACAACCAAAGAAGGAGAGAAAATCTTAAAAGCAGACACAGAAAAAAAATGACTCAGATTATCCTCAAAGGAAGTGACAAGAATGACCAGGAACCACAACAAACACAACCGGGAGGGGTCCTCAAGGTGCGCGGAGGGGAGCAGCGCCCTTCTAGAATTCCACGGCTGATCAAGATGGCCGTCAGGGACAGAGACACAGCAGAAGAGTAAAGACCTGCAGGGGGAGTTTCTCCGGAGGAGAAGGGAGGGGCAAGTGAGCCAGAGCAGAAAACCCATCAGAGAGATTACAACGCTGGTAACCTGAAGGGCTGTTCCAGAATAAAGGGACATCATTCAGAGTTTAAAATGTGTGTGGAGCTGAAGTGTGGGCACAAGTACACGGAGGGTGTGGGGGGGTGGCGGGAGACGGGGCCGAGGGGCCGGAAGGCCCGTGGAGCCTGGGACGTCGCCAGGTGGTGCCCGGGGCCTGGGGAGCCACGGAAGGAAAGCCGTGTCTGCGTCCGTGTGAGAAACTGCCACGTAATGGATGGAAGGTAGGAGAACCGAAACCCTGATTCATTCAAAAGAAGAAATGAAGAAAATGAAGAAGAAAGTATCCTATATACTCCGAGTTCGTACTCAGATTAAAAGCTGGAAATTCTCAGATTCATAAGAAGGCAAAACCTGATTGCTCCTTCCAAGAGACATCCTAAAAATAAGGACGCAGCAGAGCGTCTGAGAGTGAGGTGGTGGACGGAGGCTGTGTCACTTCGCTTGGCCGAGTGTCCTCAGGGTCCATCCAGGTCGCACATGACAGCAGCCTCTTCGTTTTGAAGGCTGAGCACCGTTCCCCCCCATGCACCTGCCACGCCCTCTCCATCCACCCCTGCGCCGATGGACGCGGACGGCTTCGGTAGGTTGGCTCTTGGGGCTCTTGTGAAAGATGCTGCCACGAACCAGGAGTGTGGGTGCCTTTTCAAGCCCCGGACCTCAACGCCTCTGGGTAAATACACATGAGGTGCGGTTTCGGGACAGCCCGGTAGCTTTATCTGCAGTTTTGTGAGGAGACCCCACACTTCTCCTGCGGTGACCCCACTGGTCTGCCTCCCCACCAACAGTGTAAGCCAGTCCCTCTTGGCCACATCCTCGCTGACACTTGTCACTTTTAAAAAAAATAACAGCCCTCCTGATGGGCGTGACGTTGTATCTCACCGTGGGTTGAGTTCCGTCTCCCTGGTGACTCGTGACGTTGGACAGTTTCCGTGTGTCCTTTTTTTAGGAGGAGCATCCATTCAATCTTTTGCTTATTTTGTAATTTTTTTTTGCTATCGCATTGTGGGGGTTTCTCATGCATTTTGGATGTTAAACCTTATCAGTTACATGGTTTGCAAATATTTTCTCCTATCCAGTCAGTTGCCTTTTCATTTCGTTGATTTCCTCTGCTGTGCCGTGTTCTGGTGTGATTGGTCCGTTGTTTACTTTTGCTTCTGTTGCCTGTGCCTTTGGTGTCATATCCAAGAAATCATCTCCAAGACCCGCAAGAAGTCCTTCCCTCATGTTTTCTCTTAGGCGTCTTATGGTCTCAGGTCTTACATTCAAGTACTTAATGTAATTTGAGTTAATTTTTTGTATGATAATCAAGGTCTAATTTCTTCCTTCTGGGTTTGGATGTGCAGTTTTCAGAGTGTAGTTGACGGACAAGGTGTCCGCTCCCCGCCCCCCCCCCCCCCCCCCCCCCCCCGGCGAGCGGTTAGCACCTTCGCTGGACGTTAACCGACGGCACAGCAAACCCACGTCCACGGGGCGTCTGTTCTCACCGCCAGCCAACGCCACACCGTCTTGATTTCTGCGGTTTTGTACAAGTTTTGAAGTCAGGAAGTTTAATGCTCTGTGTTGCTTTGACTCTTTGGGTTTTTTTTTGGTTTTGGTGGGTTTTTTCAGTGGTTTCATTTGAATTTTAGGATCATTCTATCTTTGCGGGTTTGAGGGCTTACCAGTTTTATCTTTTTTAAAAAACCTTTTATTTTTTCCTTTGCTTTTCTGTCATGTGTTTCATTTCTGCTCGAATCTTCATCATTCCCTTCCTTCTGCTGACTTAAGGCTTGCTCTTCTGTTTCTACCTCTCTGAGGTGTAAAATCAGGTTGTTTATTCAAGATTCTTCCTCTGTGGTAATGAGCTTGATCATTATAAACTCTCTTCTCAGGGCTCCTCTGGCTGCGCCCTGTGGTTTGGTGTGTTGTGATTCATTTTTGTTTGTTTCTAATTTTCCTTTTGATTTCTTCTTCGATTCAATGGCTCTTCAGAAACACATTCTTTAATGTGTTATCCCTTGCGCTTGGACAAGATGCTCGGGATGATTTAACTTTGTTTGGTTTGGTGGGACCTGGTCTGTGAGCGAGCCTGGCACACTCAGGAAGGGCACGGGCGCTGCTGCCAGGTGGATTCTCTGTGTCCGCCTGGTCCGGCCCGCAGGGATGCTCACTGTGCTGCTCCGGGGTTAGAACTGAGGAAGAGCCAGCCTGCCTCTCTGCCTCCACCGAGCACCGCGGACCGCCAGGCGCCCGGTACTGGAAAGCCAGGGCACCCAGTGAGCCCACGGGCCAGCGCAGGAATCCGCGGGGGGTGTGGGAGTCCGAGGCGGACACCTGAGGCGTACTTGTAAGAGAAAACTAGAGAGGAGCCCCCCCCCCCCCGTTTATATGGTTATGTTCCATGAGGCTCAGAGCATAAACCCCAAGAATGTGTTTATATCGTTGTTAAAAATTAATAATTAGACTACATTCACTGAAATGTGAGCCTGAACTTCCTCGTACCGTCGGTGAACGACTTAGGACACTGTCTGGACGTCCTGAGTGGTATGTGTTTGTTTTGTAGACATTAAAATCGGCTTTAGAAGTTTGGGACACTTCTTGATTTACATATTTCGGCCTCCCTGAAGCTGCGCTATCTGAGACGGAGCTTTATTGGCTGGATTATTTCGGTGTCTTGTGCTCACCTTTCCGAGCAAATTGCTTGTGGTTCACTTACATTGGACATACGGGCCTGGACAAAACGCCTCTTACTAAAAATTATTTTGGGATCTAAACCTAATATTACTTGAACAAAATGTCATGAGATTGGGTGGAAATATACGTACACATTTTCAAGTTCTTTACCGTTCGTTACTTAACCAGGCTCCAAGCTTCCTAGAAAATACAGTCTAGTGCTGAAGCCGGCCTCCTGAGAAATTGCTCTTAGTACAGGTTTCCTCCCCACCGACCTTGACCCGTCCCGCTCCGCCTCAGCCTGCCGTCGCCTGGCAGGGAAACCGCAAATACCCACGTGGCACAGATGCCTTCCTCAACAGATGTGCCCTTTAAGGTCCAGCCATAATAAAAACCGAGTCAAAACCTGAGGCAATAGTCACTGTTCCTCTTATCTCTGATCTGCTGTCACAGCCACACCCTGTCAAGTCAGGGGAGTGGCCTTCAAAAAATAAAATTATACTTTTAGGTGAATTAAACAAGATAGAGCCCAGCACACTGGAAGGAAGGCAGTGGCTCAGGGCAGTTTTCGTGACGCTCAGCCATGATGAAAACTGCGTCTCATCCTGGAGTCCCAGCGCATGGCCAGCCCCCCATGACCCCATCACCTCGCCATGTGCACAGCTCTCCCATGCGCTCCACCGTGTGGGGCACGAAGGGGAGGCCTCGGGCGCCCGAGCTTTGGTGGGAAGAGCTGTCGACGTGTCCCGTGTCTGGTGCTGGGGACCTGAACAGGAGGCCCGGCTCCCTGTCCTCAGCTGCTTTCAGTCCTCGGGTTCTTGGCAGGAGGAGACTCTGAGTTGTTTCTCTGTTTCTTACTTCTATGAAAAAAAACGTCCACAATTTGGAGAAGCTGATGAAATGCGGAGAAAGGTATCGTGATAACAACAGGAGAAGACAGTTTACTCAAAATGTTAATAAAGCAATGCACACACGTTTCTATTTTTACGTGGTCAAACTGCAAATCGTGGCCCCCAACACTCACCCTGACCTCACGGGGCGCCAGTGCAGGAAAATGGAGGCGGCACCGCCGTGTCTTCCCTTCTTGCTGCTCCGTCCAAGGGAGCGAAATAGTTTCCACTTTATACAACTTCTAAGGCTGCCAGGGGAGATGTGCTGGCCTGAGAGCTGGAGCCGAGTGAGCAGCGCTAACCGCATGGAAAAAGCATGAGGAGACCAGATTTTTCCAGGCCGCAGCTCAGAGGAGCCGGGCAGCGCTTCCAGCCCCAGAGTCTCAGAAGGGGCCTGGTGCCCTCGTGCCAAGTTCACAAGTGCGAGGGGGGAGGGTAGAGAAGGGTCCTGTACACATAAAGCTCCTTTTTACAATCATTTCATGTCAACTACTCTCCATCACGGTAAATAAACTCTAATCCCCAACTTCTAGTCCCCGTCCACACCCACCTCCCCGTCCGCACCCGCCTCCCGCTGCGGGCCGTCAGTTTGCTCCCCATAGCTCAGAGTCCGGTCCTCGGTTTACCTCTCTTTTTTCTTTGCTCACTTGTTTGGTTTCTCAAATTCCACATACGAGTGAAATCACATAGTATTTTTCTTTCATTGACTGACTTGTTTCCATTAGAATAATGCTCTGTGTCCCCTTTCATGCCATTGCAAATGACAGGATTTCATTCCTTCTGAGGGCTGATCCTCCGCTGCGTACCTGCGCCGCTTCTTCTCCTTTCTCTGTTCTCTGCTCCTTCCGTCGTCTGACGACTGCAGGTGGCGCTGCGGTAAACAAGCAGGTGCACGTATCTTTTTGAATTAGTCTTTTGTGGTTTCTGGGTAAATCCTCAGCAGTTGCTGAGAGCTACCCTTGTCGCGGAAAAGCGCGGCTTTGCGGAAGAACGCACAGGCCAGAGGCCTTAATCCAATGAGGTTTCCACCACTTCAAGCAACTGTTTCTCCCTCGGTTCCATGATATTATTGTAACTTATTTTATCCATATCAACTGTGGTGTATGTAGTTTGACTAAATAAAAACTTTCAGCACACTGCCTTCTGTCTGTAATCCAGCAGGACGTCCGAGAACACGTAACGCGTGTTTGCCGCTGTCCCCGAGTCAGGGATGCCTCAGCGCTTTTTACATATGTGATCACATATGAATGAGTGAAAACAGCTCACTTCTAAAATTATGTGAATGATTTTTTACCACTGCTTGGAGTTCGTCCTAGAATAAAAACACATACACTTTGCATATGTAATTCCAATCCTATTTATTTCTCAGAAAGCATATTTATTTCAAAAGTGCATTCGAGACATAAGTACAAGTGTCTGAAGTGATGATTGTTCTGAGCAAACAACATGACGTCCCAACAAGTGTAAGTGAAGACCGAAATTCTCGAATTAAACGTTCTGATGAATAGAAAATCTAGTATCAGGACAGCGCAGTGACAGGGCCCGGGGACACAGAAGGGGCGGATACCGCAGGTCCCCACCTGCTCCCGAGCTTCCGGGTGAGATCCCACCGCAGCCCCAGGGGGAGGCGAAGAGGGACACAGCCCCTCCCCCAGGGCAGGCAGCAAGTCTGGTGAGCGAGGGGAACTTCACACAAGGCTTGGGTGACGGCCAGGACGGTGGACCTCCGCCCGCCGGATCTGAAGCATATGAAGAGGCTGTGACTGGGCTCCGTCACCTCCATTGCGAGATTGTGTCCTCGGGGCAGCCTTGCCCCCGGGGACCAGCACCAGACTCACATCTGCGGACAGGACAGGGGAGGGGGTGAAGGCTGGGGTCCAGCTCACGGGTCAGCCGGCGGTCATGGCCTCCCAGTGACCTCCCCCAGCACTGCGCCCGCTCCTGACCTGCTCTAATCATCTCGCTCGCCCCTCCTGACACGGGTCCTGAGGCTCAGCGAGGCGTGTCACCAGCACGGAGCTGGCCCGTCTGGCTGCATGGGAGCCAGAGGCCACAACACAGGCACACGCAAGGGAAAACACGGCTTTAGACGTGATTCCCCAAACCGGCAGCAGCTCTCAGCAGGAACCCCGTGGCCTGGCCCGACGGGTCACATGCTGACTCCCCTGGGTTGGGAGTCGGGCCGCTCAAGGCACCCCCTCGTGTCTCATGTGCTTCAGTCAAGGTGACATGTCTGCGGGCTCTCCGGATGCGTATGCACTCCGGACAACTGCCCAGGCAGGGGTGTCTGGGACTTGCTCTTCGGAGGCCAGCTCTTCTCATGAGAGACGGTCGGTGTTCGTCGGGGAGGACTGGCTTGGCCGGCTCCTGCCGGGGCTCCTGCCGGGGCTCCTGAGCTCTGGCTTCCTCCAGGGCAGGGGAGGGGGACAGGGGGCCCGCCTGGCCTCGAGGGGGAGGCTGACCACTGTTACCTGGGGCAGGTTCTCCCCTGTGCCCAGGGTGTCCGAGACCAACCCCCGGGGGAGCTGCAGCCAGGATTGTGTCACAACCACCTGCTCTCACCAGGGGCCACCAAGACATACCTGGGCAGGGAGATCAGTCCCCGTGGGGCCACTCACTGTCCCCTCATGGGCCCGGATGACTGCACATTCCAGTGGTTTCCATCCCATATCACAGACACAGTTGGGCATCGTTCTGAGTGCTCAGATGTCTGTCACCAGGGAAGAGTCATCCAAACCCTTCTCAGACCTGAGTCCAGCCCCGATGGCCCTGATGGCACTTCCAGGGTGCTTCCGGTCAGAGTTAGACTGCATGCACGCGTGGCGTGATCAACAAAGAACCCCCGTGCCCGTGTCACCGGTGGTGTGGGCACACTGAACCCCCTTGCCCATGTCACCAGCAGTGTGGGCCTACTGAGCCCCGTGCCTGAGTCACCAGCGATGTGAGCACACTGAGCCCCGTGCCCGCGTCACTGAGCCCCGTGCCCACGTCACCAGCAGTGTGGGCGCACTGAACCCCATGCCCACATCACCGGTGGTGCGGGCGCACTGAACCCTGGGCCCGCGTCACCGCTGTGGGCACAGATTTCTGGGTTACCACCGGTGATGCCCGGCGAGCCGAGAGGGCTGACCCCAGGCTGTCCTCCCTCCTGCACTGCATTCAGGCCTCCACTCCCTGCCTGGTGGGGTGAGGCCGCATGGCAATCCTGACCGCGCCGCCACATGCCCGCCAGCTGGCTGGTTTCTTTGTCGGGCATGGGAGTGGGTGTTTCCGTCAGGCGCCCATCCCATGACCCGACAGCACAGGGCAGCGGGAATCTAAGACCAAAACGGCAGACACTTAGTAGGAGCGTGTGTGGGAGTGACCCCTGCGGCTTGATCCTTGCCCCTTCACGTGGCCGTGGCTTTGGGACTTGGTCACGTGACACACCATCCACGTGGGCCCCTCAGGGGGATGGCAGGGAAAGCCCACAGAGGCAGGACACCCACACTGGCAGGTGGCGGGCTGGACCAGCAAGGGACCTGAGGTCCTGGCTGTGTCTTGGTGGCAGTGAGACGTATGAGGTCCCCCCAGCTGCCCACCAGGCCTTAGGAGTTTACATGGGGGCCTTACCCGGGTTCCATCAGGTACTCGGTCCACATAAGCTCAACACCACGTTTGTTTCTCAAGCCTGCATCCTGGGAGCAGCTCCTGGGAGAGAGCAGGGCAGGCAGAGGGCCCTGGGGCCCGCGTTTTCCGGGAGGTCAGGTCACAGGGGCCAGCCGGTGCAGGGCCTCGGGGCAGACATCCCAGGAAAGTTGGTTTCCACGCACGAAGTGAGCTAAAAGTTGTGGAGGGCGTCTCAGGCCAGACACAGTGCGGAATTATGAGGGTGAGGGGCTGCACACCTCCCCTTCTCTCCTGTTATGTCTGAAAGAAGACTGTAGCCCTTAAGTCCAAGGACGGACCAACCCAGAGAAATGCACTGTCTCGCGCTGTGACAGATGAGCTCAAAGAATCACCTTCTTGATGAAGGAATAAAGAGGGGAAAACAGTTTTTGGAGCCGATATAAAATCATCTAATAAGAATATAAAATATTTTGCAGCCACGATATTTAAGAAGGCAAAGAGAGTATGATCTAGAAGTTCTCCAAAATGCAGCCAGTGATTTCAAGAAACTCTTTTAACCTACGAATAAGACCTAAGAAGATGAGGCGCAGGCGGTGCAGCCAGGCAGGGAAGGGGTGAGCACGGCGGGTCTGCGGCACAGGGCCGGGCGGCCGGGCAGCCGGGCATGATGGGCGACACCGAGGGCCTAGGCAGTGAGGGCTTCGCCAGAGCGGCCGTGGGTGCGGGGGTGGGGGGTGCCGAGCCAGACCCGGGCGTCCTGCTGGAGAGGGGAGCGAGCATGGGTGCGTGTGCACACGTGTGTGTGACTGGGGGGGCTTGGGTGTGTGCGCGTGGGCACGTGTGTGTGAGCGCCCACATGTGCGTGTGTGTGCTCGTGTGTGCACGTGTGAGCGTGTGTCCACATGTGTGTACGTGTGGGGGCTTGGACGTGTGTGCCCGTGTGAGCAGGCGTGCACACATGTGTGTGTGAGTGTGCACATGTGTGTGCGCATGTGTGTGAGCACGTGCGTGCAGGTGTGTGCATGTGTGCACGTGTCTGTTCCCAGATGGAGAGAGACCTTGTCTGAGATTAATGAAAGAATCCTTACAGCAAAACATATTCTAGCAAAACATTTTAAAAAGAAGAAAAAACGTCCTCAGCATTCTGATGGAAAACACGCTAATTAAAACCAGATCGCTGCAGCCTGGCTGGCCTGTGTGACGGCGACGTCCGGAGGATTGGGGAGTGGCGTGGTCGGGTCTCGGGAGGGGCGACCGGCCACGGAGCTGCGGCCGGTGAGGGGCTCAGGTGCGGGGGCCACGGCAGGACCCGGCAGCTCGTGTCCACCAGAAAACCTGGGTCTGCTTGAGTGAAAGTTCCCGGAAGAGAGGTTTCTGCACTGTCGGTGACCTCATGGGAAGTGAAGGTCTGAACGGGGGAATTACCGTAAAGACCTGGCTGACGGCATCTCCCGCGGCCACACGGACGCCTGGGGCCTCACCTTCACCCAGAGCCATCCCTGCACCATCTGTTTGCCTAAAAATACGAGGGAAAGATTCTTTAATCTTGGCCACAATGGGGTAGCCACCAGTTTACCTTCCTATTTGAAACAACTCTAAAGCTAGATATATATTTGAGTTATTAACACGGAATGTTAAAATCCTCTATAAATTTGAAAAAGCTGAAAAAAATAAAACAGAATAACAGCTACAAAAACACAATTGGCGTAATAGAATCCCTCACAAGAATGACTTTTGGCTCAGACGGTTTTGTTAGTATTTTCCATCACGCGCTCTGGGAACAGCAGGCATGTGACTCGGGTACTCCTGGCACCTAGAAAATGTAAAAAAAAAAAAAAAATCAAACTATCCATTTTGTGATGTGAGTGTTACCCAGTTACCGAAACCTGATGGCGGCCATCACCCTGGAGACTGTGGAGACAGAGATGTTCTTACATAATTATGATGATGCGGACTTCATCCCGGGAAGAGAAGGTGTTCAGTAGAAAACGCACCAGCAGAACTCGCCGCCGGTGGTGGTCTTGGCAGTAGCCAAAAACTTGAAACCGTGATCATTAAAATTCTAAAGCTAATCTGCCACTCTGACGCAGGACATCGGTCGGAGTCCAGCAGGTGATGCAGCCGCTGCCACAGAGGCCATGGGGCTCGCAGGGCAGGGCCAGGTCAAGGAGGCGCACGCGGGAGACAGGAAGGATGGAGCCATGACCCCTGAAGCGGCCAACCGGCCGCCTGCAGGCCTGGGCAGCGCACTGCGAGCCGTTGTATCCACAATAATGATGGGGGACACTCGTGATTGACCCTCCGGCCGACGCGAGGCCCTTCCTGGGGAGACTATAACCACTTCCCCAGGGAGTTCGAATAAAGGGTTAAGACATCACGAAGTGTTCGGGATTTACGTTGTCTGAAAGGAAACGGTCACTTTTGTATTTAGTTCAAGGAAGAGCCCAGGTGGGTTTTCGGGTGACGATTCTACATTCTTCTACATCCATACGTTCTGATATTTGGGAGCAGCCTGAAAAGGATGGGTCTGAAGCCACGTCATACGTTCAGATGTTGAAAAAAGGTGCTGAACAAAGACAGGTTCTGCCCGGAAAGGTGCCTGAGGAAACAGAATGATGGATTAGAAATCCAGGCAGGAATGTGCAGGAGGGAGGCCGGTGCGGGGTTGAAGCCAGACCGCCAGCCAGCGAGTGGAGAAGGGCTGATTTTTACAAGTCGTATTCGACGAGGATCAGAAAACAGCCAGGAGTTGATGAAATAAAATTAGGATCCTTCCTTAGACCTTCTGTTGAGACTAAATTTCACAGGATTTAAGGTGTGAGTTTAGAAAACCAGAACAGAAGTGGCGGAAACACGAGCTAAGCCCTGGTTGTGTGGCCAGAGACACGCAAACCCCAGTCCTTTCGTGAGAGGGCGTGAGCCAGCGAGGACGAGGGTGCAGGTGACGCACTGGGACACACGCTCGCTGACCCGCCGGCAGGTGTGCGCGGTGGCTTCGCTCTGGCCCGGGGACCACGGGCGGGTGGCTCGGGCCTGCAGGTGCCGCCTGCCCGGTGGGTTGGGTCCCGGGGAGGAGGGAGCGCAGTCCTCAGCCCCCGGATGGAGCCCTGGAGCCCCGGAGCCCCACCCTGCCCCTGAGGGCCCCACACGGGGCATCCCGCTCACCTGTCCTGCCCCTTTGACGCCCTCGGTGAGAAACGCGCAGACAGTCCAGGCCGGCTCCTCGCCAGCCACGTCCAGCTGCAGCTTTCTCTCCTTTGGCCACATAAGCTCAGGTGTTCTTGGGCTCCGGGACTCACACGTGACCTCCCTGCGGATGCCGGCTGGCGTGTTCACAGATCTACGAGAGCGAGCCTGTCCTGCCGAGGCGCCGCGGGCGGGGTGCCGTCCACGAGGGCCGCCGGCTGTTTGCAGGCACCCAACGCACACCTGTGGGGGCGGGAGAGCAAACTCCCCAAGGCCGGGTGCTAGGAGAGTGGGTGTGTTTACGCTGCAGTCTGCACAGTGTGGTCCACACGGCTGGGCCACTGGCCTCCTGCGGAGGGACGAGGGAGGGCAGCAGAGCGGCCCGGCGGCCCGGGCTCAGGAGGAACTTGGGGGAAGGTTGGATTTTCAGTGGAGAATCGTTAAGCATCTGCAAATTCCTTCCCTCGGTTTCCCCTGAAACCTGCAGTTCCTGTTATGCGTTCTTCCGGACGCTGCAGGTCAGGAGGCACAGGGACATATTAGGTCCATATTAGGGTCTTGTCCAGACCCCCAACAGGGTTTCCGGCGAGTGAGCACAGGGGCAGGGGAGCCACGGCATGGCGTGGAGTGGGCCTCGTTGCAAAGAAGTTCCTGGGGGGCAGGGGGGCGGGGGGCCAGAGGGCGGCGGGGGTGGGCTGGGGGCAGGAGGCCTGGAGGCGCCCACCCCGTCTGGTTGGCTTGTGCACAACCGTGAGGGCCACATGGGAGCCTTTGCAGGAGGAGAGAACAGCAAAGATCAGGAGAGGAAGCGCGCCGGTGTATTCTGGAAAGTTCTAGGCTAATGGCCAGTCCTGTATGCTGCATGCATGAAAAAGGAAGGAGGTTTTCCCCCATGTCCATCCTCAGGACTCCTGCAGACACGAGCGCTTCTCTTTCCTCTCCGGAACATTCTCTCAGCCGGTGCAGTTTCTCCCCAAAGCCCTGCTGTTTTTCCCCTGCTGGGCCCTACCTTCCACCCCACCGCCCCCCACGCCTGCGCCCTGTGCCCCGCTGGGGGACTTGGGCCCCCAACTTCCCATACAGTGTCCCGGGCCCCTCGGGTCCCCACTGCCTCCCATGCCTGAACGAAGGCGTCTGTTCTCATCCCCTTTCTGCCGTTTTCAGATCGCTGACCCGGGGGCACCTGCCTGCATGATCTGGACCAGGCTGCCGTGAGGACGTCACTGCTGCCGTTCAGCCTCAAAAATGTGACTTGAGGCCCAGCCGGAAACCGGGCTGAGCCTGTCCCAAGGTCACATGTGTCACCCTTCTCCAAGTGGGGTGACATCTTTTTTATTTTTTAAATGTTTATTTTGAGAAAGAGAGAATCACAAGCAGGCTCCACACGGTCAGCACAGCGCCCAACATGGGGCTCGATCTCGTGAACTGTGAGGTCATGACCTGAGCTGAGGCCAAGAGTTGGACACTCCACCGACTGAGCCCCCGGCGCCCCGAGCGGTGTGGCATCTGATCACTCACTACAGGCTGGACCTAAAAGTGAAAATGCAAAATATGTTTCCCAAACAGATAACACATTTTTGGAACGGTTCCTTTAAACATCTTGCATAAAGACTCACATACAGGACTATTTTTAGCTGTATTGTTTCTGTTGCTTATCACTCCGATTTCCTGGGGGAAAGAAAAATACTTTTTAAAGAAGAAATGTTTTTCAGAAAAGAACACTTCTCAGTCTCCCGGTAGGAGTGAGACACGGTCTGCCGCTCACTCCACGAGGGGCGGTGTGAGCAGAGGCGTCTGGGGACACCCGTCTGGAGCGCAAGGTGGTCGCGTCTGGCCTCCCCCCCGGGCTGTACGCGTCCGGCCTGGAAGCCCCCCTCAGGTCCTGTGTCCCGGA
>PJEM01007787.1:0-11671 GCA_004023845.1 Helogale parvula | reverse complement strand
GTGCAGGCACCGCGAGAGCGCACACTTTGATCCTATGTTTGGGGACGGGCTGGGTGGCCGTCATGGTGCTTCTCCAGCTTTCTCTCTTCCAGAAATTAGGAAATGTGAGGTGGAGGACCTCTCTTTCATTTCAGAAGATCTTGGGGTGTGAAGGAGCCGGGCACGGGGACCTGCAGGGCCACGTTCCCCTGCGCGGCGCCTTCAGTCGGGGCCTCCGTGTTTGCAGTTGATGTTTGTGCAGCGCTGTCCTGGCTGGAACCTTCACGTGGAGATTCTGGGGCCATGAGAGCCTCGGGATTATATACACGGCCTCTGCGTTTTCGACGAGGAGGCCAAGGCCTTGGAAGGATGAGTTAATCCCCTCAGTTACAGAACTAATTAAAAGCAGATTCTGGAACTAAAACTAAATTTTCCCCAACTTTCCGTCCAAACACTCTTCATGGTCTTAACCATTTTAAATTACTTTTTAATCACTCATCGTCGCCTTCACCAAAGGGTCTCTTTCAACTCGTCCCGAATCATTACCCTGAGCGGTCCGGGGGCCGCCTCCCTGAGTGTCTGCAGGGCGGCTGAGAAGCAAGAGCCCCGTCTGGGCACAAGTCCACGGGTTTCACCAGCCTCCTGCCAGCTTAGCCACAGACGCTTTCTTCCTCCTGGACAGTGTGAAATAGACTTTCCCATTCCTTGTGTCTTGGGTTTTCTTCTCTCTGACCTCAGGGAAAACATAAGAGATCCTGGATCTAGTCATGACTGGAAGCAAAAATGTGTCTACACATCTCGCCACATGAATTCTCAGGTTTGTCTCATGAGAAGAAACTGTCTTGACCTTCACTCTTCCCGTGTGTGTGTGTGTGTGTGTGTGTCTGTGTGTGTGTGTGTGCGCGTGCGCGCATTCATCTTCGATCTGTCCAGCAAAGTGGCTGCTTCAACACTGAGAAAGTACTGACTTTGCTCAAAAAAGCTCTGCCGTTTCAAATGCCTTCGATGTTGAAAATACTAAGAGAATTTCCACAGACTTTGAGCCAAATTAAGGGCTAATGTGAGAACAGCTCATCAGTAGTCCCCTCGCACGGGCTCCTGAAGCACAGCGGTTCGCACGCCTGAGAAGCCAGCGAGCGGTCAGGGACCCAGAGCAGCGCACAGCCTGCGGTGCCGCCTTCCGACGCCATTCCCGGTCCTCCGTCCTCCACACAAGTGTCAGGAAGAGTGTGTGCACATGTCTGCAAGTGTGTGCATGCGTGTGCATGCGTGTGAGCATCCGTGAGCATGTGCGTCTGCACAATGTGTCTGTGGGTGAGTGCATGTGTGCAAGTGTGCGAGGAAGCACACGTATGGGTGAGCAAGTGTATGCGCGAGTGTGTGTGTGTTTGAGGACGCTGCCGTAGGAATGTCTTACAGGCAGTGAAGGGTGGTGGGTCCTAACTAACCGGAAGAGGTTTGAGAACCTACTTGAAGCAGCGGCGGCCGTGTGCTGGGGGGGGGGGGGGGGGGCGTGGGGGGTGAATGTCTCAAGAAACGGTGGTGAAGAAAGTCACACTTTGTCCGTGTAATGTTAGCATATTCTCTCTGCCCGCACCAGGGCCGGCTCCGGATGCGTTAACACTGGAACATTCTCTCTGCCCGCACCAGGGTCGGCTTCAGACGTGTTAGGAGTTGTGTGTAAAACTCTAAATCGGAAAGGAGCCTCATGGTCCACGGAGTGGAGGGTTGGTTGAAAATGTCATCTCACTTCTCATTCCCTTGGGAAAATGCACCAAATACCAGAAAAGGGAATCTTGTTAAAATAAATAAATACAGAAGGCTCCAACATCCAGAAAGGGGTGAAATGGCAATACGACTTGGGGAGATGGAGAGAAGTCAGAGTGAGGGTGATGGACTTGGCAGACGTGACAGAATCCCGAGGCAGCACGGCCAGAGCTGGCACGACCTGAGAGATCCGTGTGTGGGGCTCTCCCAAGTCTCCGGGCACAACACCACCAGCCACGGGCTGGGGACCTACGGAGCTAATGTCACGCGTGAGATCCCTTCCTGGCTCCTGCCTGGGGGCACAGCCCGACCTTGCCTTGCAGGAGCCCTGATGGATAAGGTACCAGGTTCTAGAGAATGCAGGGTCCATGGCACAGCCCCTTCCCCATTTGGGCCTGTGGATAGAAGCAGTTAGAGCGCTTGGTGCCCACCAGCCCCTGGAGAACTGAAGACAGATAGCAGGTGCTTCCTGCCAGTGGCCAAGCAGACAGCCCACAGTCAAGTCCAGATTCAACAAGGCCACCCCCCACCGCAAGCTTCCCAGCAGCGTCTCTGCTCCCTGGTCACAATCGTGACCAGACAACCAAGACGGAATGGCACCTGAGGGAGCCTCAGGTGTGAAAACAAAATTCAAAAGTACAAGTAGAAAAACAAAACTTGGGCGGGGCAGACATTATGCTCACAGAAGAAAAGTCAGTCTGTCATTAGCACCCTTAGAGATAGTAAGAGACACCACATCCATGACCCAAGAACAGTACAACACGGAAAAGGAACATTTAGAAAGAAGAACAACTCGGGGAGAAAGTGTGACTTTTACTGCCAGCAGGGGTTAAAAACTTGCCAGAAGATTTAGATATTCAAAAAAATCGCAAAAAGATGGAATATGGGAGAGAAAGTCGTTACAAGATCAGCAAATAATTGCAGAAAACGTCCCCCAACAGTGAGCCCGTGGTGGCGACGGAGCCAGGCGCCCGCTAACAGGTGCACGGGGACCACCGTGGGCGCGCAGCGGCGAGCCGTCGGGCACGGGGGCAGCGGCGGGCGCCTGGGGTCTCAGCAGAAAGGCTGGGCGCCCCTGAGCTCCAGGCTCTCCAAAGAAACGCCCGGTAGTGGGAAGGCCGTGGAGGAACACCTTTCTGATTCTGAACGAGATTAGTAGCTAACACGGAACTCGACCCCCCGTGAAATTACCCACCGAGGGTCGGGCTAGCGGCGGAGCATCGTCAGATACACAGCCTGCACGCTCGTGTTGCCCGGGCGCCACTTCTCAGGCAGCTGGTGGGGGAGGGGTTCCAAGAGAACCGACGGGTCAACCAGAAGCTCAGATGCCCGGGGAGGCGAGCGGGCACCGGCCACCCTGTACCCTGCACCGGGCACCCAGCACCTTGCACCTGGCACCCAGCACCTTGCACCGGGCACCCTGCATCATGCACTGAGCACCCTGCACCCTGTACCCGGCACCCTGCACTGTGCACCGGGCACCCTGTACCCTGCACCGGGCACCCAGCACCCTGCACCGGGCACCCTGCATCCTGCACCGAGCACCCTGAACCAGGCACCCTGCACCGGGCATCCTGCACCAGGCACCCTGCATCTTGCACCCTCCTACCCCAGCGCCTGGCCCGGGGATGAGCTCCCCGCCCACTCCCACATCCCATGCCCTGGACCGCTGACAACCCTCGCTGGACCCACAGTTCAAGGAAGGCCAGGCTGTGGCGAGGCCCTGGGGCGTCCCCGGCCGGCGAAGGGCCTGCCCGCTGCGGTGCTCAGCCCAGAGACCCTGGCCTTCCCCGGGAGCTCCTGGGTGGGCGCCCGCTCCCCTGCACGGGCCGACGTGGGCTGGTTGTTCACTTTCCCACAGACGTGTGGACATGTTCACAGGCAAGTGCAGGTACATCTGAGGGTGTTTACACACTCATTTATCCATGTAAGTGTGCACTGATGGATCGGTGTGTACACACGCGCTTCCGTAACTGGTACGTTTATCTGGAAGACAGTTTACACACATGTCCAAGTAGTGGCTGCCTCTGGGACAAGATGGAAGATTTGAAGGGGGAGAAGGAGTTTTTTCTATGAATTTGGATATTTAAATGTATAATTAATTACAAATAATACTTGAAAATCTTCCTTACAAAATCGGCACTTTACCAAGAAGTTCCAATAACAGATTCCTCCCCCCAAATGTGTTTGTTTTTCATTTCATTTCAGTTCAAAAGCTTAGATAGACGGATGCTTTATGTCTCTCTCTCTCTCTCTCTCTCTCTCTCTATATATATATATATATATATACCTGAGCATTATTATTTTTGATCCAAAATAAAAGGTGACTAGGAAGTAAGTCACTGATTTGTGTGTTGCAAACTGTTCTCCAGATTCAACACGAGAATTCATGTCTTGGGACAGCCCCGGAGGGAGTGCGCAGGCTCACCGGGGATTCTGTGCTATGGTTAAAATCCTGTATTGTGGGTAGAAGTTAATAATAGTGTGATTGTTTTAATAGTTATGCCCACAATGTAACATTCATCACTTTCTGATCGTTAAGTACGTAACACAGCAGATAGAGAACAATAGAAATCAATATTGGCTTTGAATGTGCTCTCTCTGGAGTTAATTACAGAAGAAAATGGGAGAGAAGAGGCCTCTGGCGGAGGCAGCTGTCTCTCGGCCTCTTCCGAGCCGCGGCCGTGACGCCCCCGGGCCCGGCCTCGTCCTGCGTGGCTCTGGCTGCCCCGCTGCGGAGGGCCTGGGGGGGCCTCTGGACCCGGCACACATTTCTAATTAAACACGAAGCCTGGGCAAGCGTGGTGTCCGTGAGGCTGCCAGGGCTCCTCTGCGGACGTTTCCGAGCGTGGTGATGCTGAGGAAAATCCCATCCACGTGTTTGAACAACGGAAGTTTGTAGCACTGGATGACTGTTCTAGAAACTGCTATGTGTCAGAGGCTCAATTCCCTAAAACGAGAGGTCCCGCTGCACCGTCCGCACATCTGCCCGGTGAGTGTGCGCCCCGTGTCCCGGGACCCGCTGGCCGTGGAGTGTGCATGTGGCTCTGGGGGCGCCCCCGCTCTGCCTGCCCTGGCCTGTCACTGGGGGTGCGGGATTTCAGCTGCGGTGACCCCAAGGCTGCCCCCAGCCTGTCCCTCTGGTGCCCTTGTCCTTGCCTCTCCAGGGACCCCACAGCCGCAGGCACCGCTGCTCATCGAAACTCTGTTCAGATGGAGGTCCGTGTGCCAGGGGCTTCTGTCCCACCCTCCTCTCTTCTCCAGGGGGCCCCCTGTTGCTGGCGTCCACCTGGGGGCCTGGGCTGCAGGTGAGGAGCAGTCCTGCAGACCCGCCTGGGATGCCCCGCCCCGTGGCTGGTGGAGCAGTCCGCGTGGCCTCACGTGGCAGGGCCAGCCTCTGGGCCTCCCCCTGGGTGCCCACGGGCTCTCGGGGGGCTACGGGCCTCCCTACTCACCCGCAGCCCCCATCAGCTGACGTCGAGGTCCTGTGCCAAGGGGGCCTCTCCTGGTGGGCCGTCCCGGGCATGAGCTGCTGCCTCGGCTCTGGCCAGGTGACCTTGACTGAGAACTCGGGCGCTCATGGGTTTCTCCAGCACAAAGTGGAGCTCAGAGTGCTGTCCCCTGTCCCTGCACCTTGCTGCCATCCCTGTGTCCCTGCTCGGAAGGGCATGGAGGGACGTCCCAGTGGGCACACAGCATGGCTGGGCATGGACCTCGAGTTCCTTGGATGGGGGCACATGGCTCAGCAGTCACGGCCACCGGGTTTGCGGGCTCTTCTCTGGGGGCTGCTGGTCCGCCCCCACGGCCAGCGGTGCTTCAGCCCGACGGGGGTTGGACACCATGTTCCCTGTGGCCTGAAGCCACCAGCCTCCCTCCCTGACAGCTGGAGGTGACACAGGATCCCGGCTGAGGTCAGCGCTCCGCCCGGCCCGAGGGAGACCGTGTCCTCCTGGCAGGGAATGGGTGCGGGCCACACGCTCTCCCCACGGACGGAACCGTTTCTCCTTCTTCATGGATGAATGCGCAGTGGACCCTCGTGTTCTGTGACCTGAGTGAGATTTAACTACGGTTCAGTCGTCCACCGGAAGGTCTGATGCTCATACTTATGAAATTCAGGACCCACGATATGCAGTGCTTCCCGTTAGCGTGTCACTAATGGTCCTGACTTGGGAGCCTGTCTGTGCAGGCTTGTCAGGCCTCACGGGCATGGGTGCCAGTCCCCAGCCCCGGGGTCCCCCGGGTGCGAGGCTGCCTCCCGTCGCGGGGTTCCCCGGGGTTCTCACTGTGCGCCGGGAGCGCGGGCCATCCTCCCTCCCGTGACAAGGACAAGTCCGCCCACCTGGGAATGGTCGGCACAGTGCGGCCCCGCATGAGGCCGTGTCCCCGCCAGGCCCTGGCTTGCAGCAGGGGTGACAGGCAGGCTCCAGGCTTCCCCACCGAGCGAGCCCGCGCCCGTGAGCAGTGCCCTGCGGTTCCCGGAGGGGCCGCGGGCCGCCTGCCGCCTCCCTCCCCCCGCCCCCAATCACGGCTGTTTGTTGTGGAGCAGCCTGTGGAAGGAGTGACAGGTAAACACCCCTAACACATCCGGGACGAGAGGGAAATTTGTGAATAGTGAAACCTTCCACACGATACTTCTGTTGTCTCGTGTTTGCACCGTCTGATTTGGGGGCTGGACACCCAGGGACTCACTGTGCGGAGGAGCGTTAGAAACTCCGCCAGCGACTGTGCGCGGGGGCGCCAGCGCGGGTGTCCTCTGGCCCAGCGCTGGTCTCATGACGGTGAGGTCATATCCAACACCCGTGACGCGTGGGAAGACCAGGACCTTTGCCCCCAGCGTGGCACTGTGGTCCCCTTGCGGGGGGCCTGGGCTCTGCAGGGACCGAGGGGTGCGGCCCAGGGCGCAGGCCCCATGTGAGGACGAGCCGCATGCACCAGGCAGGAGCCCAGGGTCCCTTCCTCGGGAAATGGCAGTTTCTCGCGGCGGCCCCGAGCCCCCGGTCCCTGCCTTGGCCGAGCCATCACCCCAGCAGCACAGAGCCCCTGCTGGGCGCCAGGCTCAGGGCGCCTGCTGTGAGCTGTGCAGGACAAGGGCTCTCTGGCTGGCCCCACAGGTGGCCTGTGCAGGATGGTTTTATGTCTTTGCCGAAAGCCGTCTTCTGTTTAGAGGAACAGCCAGTCAGCTGTCACGCTCCAGACAGAACTGGGAGCCGGCATGTTCGCTGTCGCCACACCAGCCTCTTGGCCCGTGGCCGGAAGAGCCGCCTGGCGGCTTAGGGACACGTGCTTTGATATTACAAGCAGGAAAAATAAAAAAAAAACTGGGAGACAAACCCAACAGTCAACAGAGAAGTCGAGGAAAGCCACACGGGCCCAGTGTCACAGGTGCCAGGGACAGGGATGTCCCGGAGAGGCCAGCCGTGTGGACAGCTGCTGTGGTGGGGACTGAAACGTGTGGACTTGGAATCAGGGAGTTGTCGGCTGCTTCGCTGGTTGTGGGGCCCAGGCCGGTGCCCACGGGGGTTGGAGGAGGAGCATGCGGCATGGGGGCCTCGGCGGGCGTCGGAGGTTCTCGGGGGCTGCGGGGAGGCCTGAGGTGACAGACGGCTGAGCACATGGACGTGGCACTGGACGGACACGGGGCGGGCGGGCCTTTCCTCGGGGGCAGGAGGCTGGGGTCCCGGCTGGGAGAGTGGAAATCCCTGCCTGTGCCGTGAGCCCCAGAGAGGAGACAGGCCTGCGGCTGGGCTTGTGGGGACAGGAGGCGAGGAGACCTGTGGTCCCGGGGGCATGACGAGGGTGTGTGAGGTCCTGGGGAGTGTGACGGGTGTGTGGGGGGTCCCGGAGGGTGTGATGGGGGTGTGCGGTCCCGGGAGTGTGATGGGGGTGTGTGGGGTCCTGGGGGGTGTGACAGGTGTGTTGGGTACCAGGGAGTTGACGGGCTTGTGTGTGGTCCTGGGAGCGTGACAGGTGTGTGCAGTCCCGGGAGCGTGCCGGCTGCTCGGGGAGCTGTGCCGCCCGCTGGGGCCCCTGGTGGCCGTCACGGTGGCGTCCTAGGCAGGCACGAGACCGGGCATGGCTGGCAGCACCTCCGTGAGGTTTCCCAAGCGGATGAGACGAAAAGGCATTTGAAACAGGGACAGGACCTCAGTTTTAAGCTGAGTGATCCCTGGAGAGGACAGGCCCAGGGCTGCTCTGGTGGCTAATTTTACGCGTCCCCTCGGCCGGGCCTTCATGGTCAGACCCTGGTCTACATGTGGCTGGGAAGGTGTTTTAGATGATATCAGACATTTAAATAAGTGGACTTTGAATAAAGGAGATGACCCACCCCATCTCCGTAATATGGTGGGCCACATCCGAGCAGTTGAGGGCCCAAAGAGCAAAGTCTGAGGTCCCCCAGGAGGACAGGTCCCCAGACTATAACATGGAAATGCTGAGTTTCCAGCCCTCGGACTCAACACCACAAATCAGCTCTGGCCTAGTGTGCAGCCCACAGGTGTGCCCTGTAGGTCTTGGACTTGCGAGTTCTCACAATCCTTGAAATGAATCTTGGCAGACAGACACACAGACAGACAGGTCTCCTGCAGGCTCTGCTCCTCGGGAGAACCCTGACATGCACCTGGTGAGGGCGAGCCCTCTGGGACCCTGTGGAGTCAGAGTTGTCACATGTGGGAGGGGATCGTGGCCACACAGGCCATTCTTTGGCTGGTGACCTCGTGGGTGCAGCCCTGTGGGTGGCCCCAGGACCAGGGTGAGCCGAGAGGGCAGGGCCAGGGTGGGTGTCCCTGTGGATGTGGGCTTTCTGGGAAGGGGGTGGAGGGCGTGACTGAGGGGATGGGCGACAGACTAGCTGACGGGGGAGGGAAGCCTGGAGAATGAGAGGACGGGAGGAGGAGGCGGCATGGAGGGCCCGGCTGCCCCATTTGTATTGGCATATGGGGGGGGTTTCCGGGAGGGGGAAGAGCAGGCCTTTTCAATAGAAAGGGAGAATGTTCTGGAAGCAGAGGCACACAGGACTCAGGGTCAAGCTTGTGACATGTGGGTAACCATGGAGAACCAGGGCCTTGGGGTCAAGGGTCACCTGAAGGACCCTCAGAGTTGGAGAGAAGACTCTGGAATGTGCTACATCAGTGATCTCAGATCAGCGCTACCAGAGCGGATGCTTTTGAAACAAGATGGCGGCCTGGACGGACGGGTCAGGGCCGAAGCCAGCTTCCTTCAGCGGGAAGAATGACAAGGGAGCCCTAACCCTCAGACCCGGTGACATCCCTGAGCAGCGAGGTCTGAAAGACCCAGGTGAAAACGTTCTATAATTGTGTCTTTGAGGCAGTTTTACTGTGATGAGAAATGTCTACATGGAATTTGAAGAGGTGGAGATGAACTGATTGTGTGTATTTTTAATTTTTGAAAAGATGTTTTAATATCACCATGAGACTTCTTTTCCCAAAAAAGTTTTCTGATAAATACCATTAGTGAAACATAAGAAAAGTGAAAACAAGCGATTTTGATTTGAAGCGTCTTCATAATTCCCCTGAAGATGACCGTAAAACACCCGACGATGTATTCATGCGTTTATCTCTGGTTTCTGAGGACGGAGCACCTGCCAGTGGGGACAGTCTGGTTTTGATTTAAGAAGCGGGACAGTCCTCTGCTCCATCTGGAACGTGTGCTGTGGTCGCGCTGTCGGTGGGCCGCGGGGTGTTTAGGCCAGGCGGGACAGGCCACTTGAACTCGCGTCCTTTGATGGGGCGTATTTTTTACGAGACCCCATAAGTCACTTCCTTGGAAACGGCGGCGCGGGCAGGGAGACGGTGTGTCCGCAGGGGTTTTACCAGACTTGCTGTTCCTCCTCGGAGACACACTCTGCCTCTCTTCCCTCCGGCCCCGGCCCCTCGCGCTCGGCCTTCTGAAATGCTCTGCTTTTCAACCCGACGTGACGTTATCTTTTAGACCAATGCTCCCCCCTCTCGTTGGCCAACAGGAAGAGTGAGAAAAGATACTAGGGAAAGAATGTGTCCTCGTCGGTTCCTGCGGCTTCCGCAGTCATCGTCGGCTCACATTTACCCAGCGTCTCCGAGAGCGCCTCCTGCATCTCCTTGACCTTCAGAGATTTCCTAGGAGCACACAGAAAACACTAAAGTAACTCAAAAAGAGACAAACTGCGCCTCCTCAAAATTACGAACTGTCCGTCAAAGGACAGCGTTAAGGACGTGAAGAGGCAGGAAGTGGTCACCTGCGTCCCCAGGAAGGACCCTCCACACATCCGTCAGGAAGGCCGTCCGCCCAGCCTGGGAGCCGAGCTCACGGCGGGGGAGGGGGGGGGTCTCCGCACAGCAGGTGCCCGCAAGCCGCTGGCTGCGCGAGGGGCTGATCAGGAGTGTCACCGGCGGAGAGGAGGTAAGGCGCATCCCCAAGGAGGGGAGCCAGGCCTTGTCCACCCTTGCACACCGAGGTGTAAGTGTGAGAGACGAGTGAGCAAGTCTGTCGGAAGACGTTCCCGAGAGCACTCATGGCTCTGTCATTCATGATGGGCCCACGCTGTTAACGACCCGGATGCCCGTACCCAGGCGGTGGCCCCTCACGCGGTGGACAAGCGTAGAGTGAGTGAGGACATTGAGCCTCCAGCACGCACCACAGCGGGGGGTCATCCGGCCACCAGCACATTTCGTTAAAGAAGACAAACCCAGCGCTCGAAGTGTGGGGGCCCATTTCTATGAAACCAGAACAGGATGATGCAGATCAGAGCAGTGGCCATTTCTGGAAGGGGGTATGGCCTGGGAGGGGCAAAGCGAGAGCACGCAGCATGCGTACAAAGTGTTCCAACATAAACTACACCCAGTGGACACTCAAAGATGTTAGTTGGTGAACAAATAAATGGTTTCTGGTGTGCATACAATGTGTCCTCTGTGGATACAATGTGTCTGGTAGTGGCATTCTAAGAGTTACACACGGGTTACTTCATTTAACTCATGCAGAAAACTTGGGTCAGTCATTAAACTTCTTTGTGCTTCAGTTTCCTCACCCATTAGGGGTGATGACGGTGTCCATGCACAGCCTGATCAGAATCCTGTTCGTGAGTTTTATTTTGTATTTTTCCTCCGTTTTCCTATTGGAGTGTTTGCCTTCCCTTTTGATCCCTGAGAGGTCTCACACACGGGGCTGTTAGTCCTCCGACATGCAGGGTGGGGTTTGGCGTTACCTTCTTTAACGCTCGTGAGCTTGGACGCTGCTGAGCCGCTGTTCTGGAGCTGAGCGGGCCAAGGTCACTGGGCATGTCCTAGTGCCACATCGCAGGGGTCCTTCTCTGACTTTGGCTCCTCCCGATGCCTTTGGCCCTTCTTTTTCACTCATCTCCAGGATTTTCTGCCTGGTCCTGTAGCAGAGCCCTCCCACCCGGTCCCCGGCTGCCTTTCTGTCACTTCTCAGTCTCGGTTATAGACTCCTCCTCCTTAAATACCCCAACGTCACTGGGTGCTTCAAACTGATCATCTTTTCTAAGTTTATCAAAATCCTCAAGAGTGACATCCCATGGCGCAAAGGTGTGAGGAAGGCCCGGCTAGCCCCGGATGTGGTGGCCGTGCCCTCCGAGGCCAACGGGGGAAGAGCAGGTAGGAAGCCTGAAGCTCTGGGTCACACAGGCATGACGTCCCCAGAGGTCATGATGGAGGGCCCTCAGGTCACAGCAGTGCCTGTCGCAGTGCTTGGGGGAGTCCTCAGGCTGGGGAGGACACACCGCACACAGGTGGGCTGGCCTGTTGTCTCCGAGATGCAGCTTCCAAGGGGGCAGGGTCCTCGTCCTGGGCAGCCCGCCCCAACACATGTGCTGTGATTGCAGACCGAGGTCTTGAGTGCCGAGGTCCAGGGAGCTTTGCGAACACCTGCAGCTTCTCCCGCATCTGTCCCGGCACCTGCTCCCCCTTCTGTCCCC